>PVJD01019845.1:0-10775 GCA_004026545.1 Mormoops blainvillei
AAGGGGTCATGTGGTCAGGCGACACTCATTTATATTCTCTTCCTCCCTTCTTTTTGGGAAGGTTTTTGAGTTTAATTTATATCGCAGTCCAGGTAGGGAATCTCTCTGTCCATCCCATCACCTGTCCATCCCCGTATCAAAATAAATGTCACACCCAGTTCCCAGTGCTTGTTGAGGTCCCTTATTAAAGACTTCCCAGCGTGCTCGACTGAACTTTCTGCAGCGACGGGAAGATTTTATGCCTGTGCTGTTCAGTGCAGCAGCCATAGGGCCCGCGTGGCTGTCGGGTGCCTGAAGCGTTGCTTGTGCCACTGAGAAACCGAGTTTGTAGTTTACTTGATTTTAATTAATTTGGCCACACGAGCCTAGTGACTGTGGCGTGGGCCACAGCGGCCGTCCTGTGGGCGGGGAGAGAGGGGTGCTCTGAAGGGGCTTCAGTCCCTGCGAATTCCCAGTGGTCACTGGGCTGTCGTAATATATAAAGATAAATTATTGAATTACACTGATTTTTTTTGAATTTATAGCACTGGAAGAAAAAGGAACAACTATGATCCATCTCATTCAAGATATATATAACAAAGAAGGAAAAAGGGGATTTTTCAGGGGTCTCACCCCAAATATCCTAAAAGTGCTTCCTGCAGTAATCATCGGCTGTCTGGCTTATGAAAAAGTGAAAAGATATTTTGGATTAATTTAGAAGCGAAATGTGAAATTTTTGTCATTACTGTAATCACCTAATTGTAAGGTAATACTTGGATTGTAAAGGGAACTTGATCTCTTCCTAAAAGGAAAAAAGTGTCAAATAATCGTTAAAACATTTTCTCTTTTATTTATTATAAAATCTATAAAATAATCATTTTGGTAAAGTTTCTTAATAATTTAAAACCCTAAATACCCATGGAATTCTGTTTACATTTCCTACTGCTCTCCCTTGAACCCTAACTTCAAACTTCTTTTTATTGTGTTTAAATATACCATAGTAACATTATGAAACAGTTGGTCAGTGGTAGCAGTTTGTGTTAACCTTTTTGCATTTAAATAACCTTTTTTTTAAAAAAACTGAGCTTAAAAATATTTTATACACTAAAAAAAAAATCGGTGCATTTAAAATTGATGTTATAGCAAATGATTAGAGTGTATTTCTCTTCTTTAAGCAGAACAGAAAGTTGACTTAATAACTCCCTCTATCAGATTGTGGATGGAATAGTGAAAAAAAATGATAAAATATTTTTTACTTCTCTGGGTACTTTTTTCTTAAATAGAAACAACGTTGGTTCATTTTTATTGATATTTTCAGCTGTTATAAGAAAGTCAGCATTGAGGACAAATTAGCATTGAACAAATTTTCTTTTCTAGTAGAAAAACTAAAAATTTGAGAGAAAAAATATTAGAACCTAAGTCTATTATTTAGTACTTGCTGAAGCAAGTCTTATTCACCTTAGGAGTTGATTGAGTCAACCCTTTGAAATCTTAAATATCTCTTTTCACTTTTATGAAAAAAATGAATCCTCGCCCCTGTTGGAACCATTTAATTATGATTTAATTAATTATATCAGAGTGTGGCCGCGTGGCAATAGCAGGCTGTTGGCCACAACGTGCCTCCAATGAAGAGCTGCCCCGCCAACCTGACTGACGCCAGGCTTTGAGCCTCGGCCTTGCCGATCCAAAAATTTGCCTTTATTAATTTACTCAAGATGATCAGTTTCTTGGTAATAGATTAATTAAAAATTACTCACTAGATTGAGATACAAAGCACAATACAGAGTTACTGAATTAGAGTGGAGCTTCGTACTTTCCACAAGCTGGAATACTTTCATCCCTTCTCTGGGGCACGTTATTACCTGGCATCAAAGTACCTGGGAAACCAAATAAGGAATGAGAAGATCAATCTGGAATTAGCACAGAGAGAAGGTATTTTTAAGGAGTGTTTTGCTCAGACCCACCCCAGTTACTGTGGCAGGAGCTGGGGACCTTGTCCACAAGGGAGAGGACCTGAGACCTGGAGCCGGAGGAGAGAATTATGGAATTTGAGCTACACTCAGCCACAGACCCCCCCAAGGGAGGAAGGCAAATCGCATGTGAAGTCCAGGAGTGAGTGTGTAAGCAACTTGAGTAACAGTGGTAGTTGTGCAGACAGACATTTTACAAGCCCGCTGAGTAGATGAAACGTGTTGAGCGGTAACGGGAGAATGGAGGGGGTCCATGGAGCATTTAAGGAAATTGCAAGTGGCCTGGTTATTTTCAAACATTTGCTGCCTGAGGAGATACAGTGAGCTGTGCAGCTCCTGCGGTACGTCAGTGGCAGGTCGTGGAGAGCTTTGAGTCGTATGTGATAACCATGTGCTGCGGCATAGGACCATACCTGTGACAACAGAACAAAGCCGTTGGAGGACACAGCAGAGCCAGTGAGACCAGTTAGGCTGTTATGACCATTGCCCAAGTTATAAAATTATGACTTCTTAGAAGGCCTTCTCTTTAGAGTAGGTGGACCTAATTATTATATCAGAGGTCTAAGCCCAGTACTGTCTTTTTCTTTTATTAAAAAATTAAAATTTATTAAGTACCTGCTATGTGCCAGAAACTATTTCAAGGCACTTTAAAAGATTCTCTTGCTGCCCTGGCTGATGTGGCTCAGTGGCTTGAGCACCAACCTGCGAACTGAAGGGTCATTGGTTTGATTCTCGATCAGGGCACATGCCTGGGATGCGGGCCAGGTACCCAGTTGTGGGGGACGCGGGAGAGGCAACCAATTGATGTTTCTCTCCCTCTCTTTCTCCTCCCTTTCTCTCTCTTAAAAAAAAAAATCTTAAAAAAAAGAAAGATTCTCTTAATTCTAACAACCGTACTGTGGAAGGTTGATATTACTATCCCAATTTTCAGTTGAGAAACTAAGTTTAGGGAGGTCATTGCTTAGAACAGACCTTTTAGCACTGCCTCCCTCATTAAGGATTATGCTCAGCCCTCACTCTCAGGCCTGTGTGTCACATGAAAGCCCTACTGTCCACCATACCCTTGGCTATGGCCTGGATATTTTGCAAAACCTCTTAAAGTGACGATTTAACCCATTGTTCATAGGGTACAGCCTCTCGACTCTCTTAGATTTTTTATCATCACTCTCCAATAAAGACACCAGGGCTCCTTGGAGAAAGGACCAGTTCCAGGACTTGGGGAGGAACTGTAAATGAGGAGCCCAAGTGCACACGGGCACGTGCAAGCGCACGCGCTCATTGGTGGGGATATAGCCAAGGGGCAGGAGCCAACCGGACGAGCGTCCTATCACCGAAGCCGAAAGAATTTGAGCAACCAAATTAATGAAGTGGTATTGGATTATAACCCAACATGTGAAATAAATACCCAGGAGTCCATACTGATGTAAATAAATGAATAAATAAATAAGGGGAAAGAAAAGACCAATCCGTGTGGAAAAATTTGAAATAATTGACGCAGGCCCTTCCCCCTCAACTCCACACGCAGTAAGTGTAGGCTATGTGCGGTGACTCCCGGAGAGTATAGTGTGGACACGGGAAAAGAATAACTTTGTTGGTCAAGTTGACATTACTATTAGCAGGCTCTGTTGATATAGCAGGTACTATTGATACCATGTGATGAAAAGGGCACTTTACCTCTATATCTTCCTTCCGAAACTGCCAAACCCCATAATCATGAGAAAACATCAAAGGAATCCCAATTGAGAGACAGTTTACAAAATACTTAGTACCCCTCGAAATGGTCAAGGTCATCCAAAATGAGGGAAGTCAGAGAAATGAGGGAAGAGGAGGTGCAGGAGACATGACGACGAAATGTGTTGTGGCATCTTGGGTGGGGCCCTGGAAAAGAACAAAGGCGGTAGGTTAGACACGAGGGAAAACTCAACAAAGCGTCGGCTTCCGTTAAGAGTGATACCAACATTGGTCCTTTAATCGTGACAAATGTACCGTACTAATGTAAGATGTTAATAATAATGGGAGGGGCATGGGTGCCAAGGAATTTTTGGTATTATTGCAGATTTCCTGTAGACTTAAAACTATTCTGCAGTTAAATTTTAATTTAAACATAATTATAAAAACACCTCCTACAATGGTTATTTCCAGGTTGCTCACTAGGAGATGGTATTCCTCTTACCGAGGACTGCCTGAGCTGGTCCTGTACTTTAAGCCCTGATACCCTCCCTCTCTAGGCTCGCTAAGACAAGCTGAAGGTAGAATGGAACGTGCCGTTTTTTTTTTTCCCCTTAAAGGGGTAGCTAAGGACATTGTTTCACTTGTCACGGTGTTTGTGAAAAATATTTTCACCAGATAATTTGTTTTGCCACCCAGTTCATAATTGTAATAATGATGACAAAATGAATTAACTGATATTAATGATCGTAATATTAATAATAAACTTCAGAGGGCGGTGGGGAGAAAGTTGGGTTTCTTGTTAACCCCTGTATGGCTGAGAGTAATAACATTGGGAGGGGATTCTCAAACCTATTTTTGGAAAGACAGAGAAAACTGGCACTGGTGTGATTTTCCTCTAAGTAATTAGCATAGCTGTTTATATAAACTGAGCTTTAAGGGAAGCGGTGTTATTCTGTTAAAATACACAGTGTTGCCAACCTCCCTAGAGCCTTTTTCTTAACAAAGATAGTTGATCTATAATCAGAGAGGAGAAGTCTCAGGAAGGAATGAATATGTATATTTTTTTGCTGGTTTTTTTTCTGGTTTGCTTTTAAATGGCACTGACTTTTGAACATTTGACAAATTACATATAATCTGTTACACTGAAACCCACATCAGTTAAATTTAATAGGGAAAATCTCTCTGTGCCTCTATATTGTCTTCCAGAAAATGCCTTCCCCACTTTTCTTTAACTTGGATTCAGTCCCTGGGAACACAAGGCGTTGGGCCCGGGAACACTGTTAACTTCTCCATCAGCGAGCACCCAACCTAAGTCTAGGAACCGCTTATGAGAGGGTTCGGAAAGCTTCGCGCCAGAAAGAGCATGAGAAAGGCCCTCTTGGTGTCGAGGTAGGAAGATAGAAAACTGGAGCTGTCACAACCGTGTTTTCTGCCACGCGAAGAAAGCAGATCTGTGTTGTGGGAGAAGCAGGGGCGCAGAGAGGAGCAGGGACGCGGGCGAGAGGCTTGGGGCCGAGTCCCGTTCTGGCTCTCGTTTTGCCTGCGTCCCTGCCGCAGCCCCTTTGCATCGATGAACTCAGATTGGACTTCTGGCGGCGGACCTCTCCAAACGCTATCTCTTTATAGCCTCCTTAGGTTCTTAAACATTTTTTTGAAAATAGAAAATATAAAAATTAGGATTTACTATGACTATCCATTGACTGCAGACACACACGTAAAATAATGCCTTACACGGAGTCAGCGTCTGGAAGACACCTGAAGTTGTATAGACATTAAAATGGAGCGTTAATTAAAATTAGCAACAATAAAGTAGAAGAAACACTGCAACAACTTTAAAAAGGGATGCATTTTGACAAAAGAAGGCTTCAAGAGTTATAAAATGAACAGTACCCATCCCATGCACACCCCTCTCTTTCTTTTGCAGCAAGGATTTACACTGTATGTGTCAGGGCTTAAACAGGTAACTGAGTCACGGAGAAGTCACTCACAGGGATGAGCGAGTTCCCGATGCCAGAGGAACCATTGCTTTTGTTGCTGACGGAAGGATCCTGCCGTGATAAATTGCTTTTCCAATCTATAACATAATTATTAAAGATAAATATATTCCATTTCTCCCATTGATTTACTTTAGTTTTATTAGAGTGGACAGTGAATGAATATGGACAGTGGGTAATTTTTTAAAACAAAAAATGTGTTACATCCAGTTGTTAAATAA
This sequence comes from Mormoops blainvillei, assembly GCA_004026545.1. Classification (NCBI taxonomy): domain Eukaryota; kingdom Metazoa; phylum Chordata; class Mammalia; order Chiroptera; family Mormoopidae; genus Mormoops; species Mormoops blainvillei. The sequence continues at coordinate 5,836 of PVJD01019845.1, forward strand.
TATTTTAGTTCTGTAGCTTTTGTTAGTGTACTTTAGGGACCCATAAATATACGGGTGCCTAAAAAATACCCACTTATGTTCCTGCTTTCCTTCGATCCCCTGCTGCCTGCACTCCCCTGTTAGTCATCCCCCAAACATTTATCTTCAGTTACCTCATCCTCTTACTGGCTTATTAGCCACACTACACTGTGGCCATTTCCCCAATGTGGCTGCTTTTCCTTCAGAAGGAAAACACTGTGAAAATGTGCTCAAGAGATGAACTTTCTGCAAATCGAATTGCTCTCAAACTATTTGAAACTTATTACACAGATACTAGGACAGCCAAATTAGTATAAAGGAGCAAGCGGCCATGGGTTCGAAGATCTCACAAAGATAGACATGAACAAACTTTAATGTTAAAGATTCAGTTTTTGAGTACACGTAACAAAAAGACATGAACGAATTAAAAGATGGCAAACAATTTCCGTTTTCAACATGAGTGATGAACACTTTCAAATGGGAAGTGTGCATTTGAAGTTCCTTTCTGCACCGCGTAACTTTTAAAATGAAGGTTAGAGGAGCAATTTTTATTGTTTTGTAGATTTTTAGTTTTATGGTTATTTATTTGACCCACATTCCTTCTATAGCTACAGAACCCTGAGGCGTGATTAAGTTATTTTCTGTCTTCCCCTGACTACATTGTGTGCTTCACGAGGACGGAGACCCCTTTATACTTCTATCTCTAAAAATATTTAACACTGAATTCTCACCAACACCACTAATTTAAGTCCAGCCCTCTAAGGGTTCACTCTAGCTTTCCCCTTTGCATATTTGTAACTCGTTTCTCCGAGAGCAAGTAGCCTGGATCTCATTATCCTCAGTGCATTTGTGTACTTTCTCCATTCCGACATGCAGCCAGTCTTCCAGTCCGCAAGGCTGCTACCCTGCTGAGCTGAGCTGCCTTCTTTCTTTGAGCTCTTTGCACCCTGGGCAGCTCTCCTCAGACGAGCCTGATGGCTTTTAACTGGTGGTTCATGGAGGAAGAGGTGGGGGCAGGGAGATGGGCGTTTTACATCTGAAAATATAGTGCAGAACATGGGTCCAATTTCCATGATTATTGATTCTTCAATAGATGAGCATTTTTTGTTTTTGCTTTAAATCTCTCAGTCTTCAGAATAGAATTTACATAAGATTTCAAAACCAAAGATGGTCTTAACGTAGCCTTTTACGTAATTAGTTTCAAAGTGATGCTGCGTGTCCAACCTTTGATGTCTCTGGGCTACACTGGACAAAGGAGATATAATTTATGATTTATATATGATTTAATTTGCGTGCCTTGGGTCACAGATTAAATACACAAACGCTAATGAAAACCGATGAGGAAAAAAAAAGGGTTTTAAGTAAATTTACGATTTTGTGTTGGGCCGCATTCATAACCACCCTGGGCTGCACATGGCCTGTGGGCCTCAGGTTGGACACCCCTGCAGCGTACGTGGTTTTGAAGTCCATTTGAATTTGACACGACTGTTTTGAAATCAAAAGGATTTGCATGATTTAGAAATGGTGGCAATTAAGTACCATATTTATATGATGGAAAGTTGTCTTTGTATTTTTTTTGAGGGGGCGTTGCATGTAGTGGATGGGTTAAGAGACAGAATTCACCTTCTCATCTGGAATTCTGTCTCAAATGACTTGGAAAATATGGGCAGAATAGCCACTTAGCTTAATGTGATAAATGAGTCAAACTTAAAATGATTACTGTCTCCCCAAAGACTACTAGGATATTCATACTCAAAATTCATTGTATGATCAAATTATCTTTCCATTTGGGTGGTGGTGGCTCAACCCTGAGCCAGTTGGATTCTCCTACATAGTCCACTCTGTGATCGCTGACGTTTGAGACAGCAGGGACCAGGGTTTTGAAGTAGGACCAGCTCCTTGTGGACAGGCTGAGACTTTAGTCTCTCTAGCTCCACATGATAACCAAGTGGCCCGGCAGATAACAATGGTAAACTTGTTTACTGGACAAACTGAAAATCCAGAGTGATTATTCAAGCAGGCTTCCCTTAACTACAAGATATTCAAAATAGGTGCTGAAAGAGGTCTTTGGACATCAAAATAGATGAAATTGATAAAGTTTGGAGGTTGTTCCAATGGAAGATGGTAGTTCTCAAGGAGGCTGGAAATTGGGAGAAATAGAAGAGTTGGTCTGAATCCTAGACTTTTGTCCCGAGCACAGAAATGAATTGGGTTAAGGAAGTGTGAGCTCAGGGTTTCCACTCTTGGCCTCTGTAGGAGACACTGGTCTTTGGGAATTACTGACACAGAAGTGGCCAGAGATGCCCATCATGTAGATGTTGACAGGTCTGCGTAACAGTTTGTCATGCAGGAAGTTGCATTGTGAATTGTATCTGTCTTCTGTATGGTAACAGTATTTTCTTAATCCATTGAGGACAGATGCTTTTGTAAAACACAGTAAAGTTGAATTATTAGAACATTGAAATAAAGAAGACAAGCCCTGAGTTTGTATTTGATTCAACAGACATAAAATTACTCTATCGAACTGCTATAAATTCTCTAAAGGCTTCCTCTTAATCTCTGGCTGACCTCGCTGCCAACAGGTAATGGTGTGCAAACCACCGTCTGAGTGGGGCTCTGCTTTATACTAGTGTACGGCAGGGTCACGTGGGGCTCTCGTGTCGGTGCGACTCTTATGTAGAGGGGCTGGGGTGGGCCTGAGAATCTGCATTCCTAACAAGCGCCCAAGTGATACCGATGCTGTTACTTGGCAACCACCCTCTTGTGTAACGAACCCAAGCTTATGAGCTTCATACACTGTCTTGATTTTCACAGTGATCATTTGCGCTAAGAATTCCTACCGCATTTTACTCACCCTGAAGTCAGATTTTCATTAAAGTCAGATGTATCGAGGCATAATTTCCAGAGTAAAATCAAACTTTTTTTGAGAGTACACTACTGCGCCTTTTAACAAATACATACAACTGTGTAACTGCCACCATAATCAAAACATAGAACCCTTCTCTTACCCCTCAAAGATCCCCTATGCTTTTCTGTACTCAACCTCCCCCACCGCTGGCCCCAGGCAACCTCTGTCCCTGTCGTTTTGCCTTTTCCAGGTTGTCCTGTATTGTATCATTGGGCGTGTCAGTGGCTCATTCCTTCGTTGCTGACAGGTGCTCCATTGTGTGAATGCAACACAGGTTGCTCTTCCGTTCACCCACGTAGGAGCCTTTTGCTAGTTTCTGGCAATTATGAATGAAAGTGCTATAAACATTCTTGTACAAGTTTTTGTGTGAAAAGCCTTTCTCAGTCAAAATTCTGGCAGGCAATTATTCTAATGATTATAAAAATAAAGGAAAATAAAAATATGTAAGTGTGGGATGACTATTTTAAGCAGCCTCTCTTCAAGTACGGGATATCCACAGCAGGGGTAAAGGGGGTTTTTTGGAACAGGTAGAAAATTTGATGAAAGTCTTTTCAAAGGAAGAGGATAACTCTTAGCAAAACTGGAAATTGGAAGTAATATAAGCAAATAAGTTGGTTTTAAGATAATTTCCCTAACCAGGCAGTTGTCAGTTTACAAAGTCTAGATTCACATATGTCTTAAATATATAAAATGGCATGGGGGTGGGCAACTTCAGGGTCTGAGTCCCTGGATTTGGTTTGGTTTGATCTTTGTTTAAGGATTCAGACGACGTGGGAAGAGTTTAATTTACAAGTACATAGTTGTATCTCCTGCAGGTAATAGAAATACGATAGTTTCTATTAAGCAGCCCTGGGTGAACAGAGAATGATCACGATTAATGATATCTCGTTCGACTGGCACTTTCACGCAACATAAAACCTTGTTGTTAGGAGACACTTGCTGTTCCGCTGAGAGGGTACTCGCAGAGGGTACGCCACCTGCGTTCCCACAGCTGAGGTTCCAGGACCCTGGTATTTTTTTCAGTCCAACGTGCCTTCCCTTAGCCCACGTTACACGGTAAGAATTCCTGTCTTCCCTCGGCAGCGAACCCCACGCCTCGCGTCTGCACCCATTTTGGGAGGGCGAGCCTGAAGTTTTCTGACACGTGCCATTGGCAGAAGCTTCTTAACCTACGATTTATCAGGGGCAGATCACACTCACTAAGCTGTAGAACAAAGTGGACGCTGTTTTTATCACTGCCCACCCAGATGGACTTTGCTGTTTTCTGCGAAAGACCCCTGAGTTTTCCCATTTTGGTTTTCTGGGTTTTTTTTTCTTTTCCCCCAGTTTTATAGAGATATAATCAATATAACACTGTAACTTTGAGGTGTTCCTTTGAAAAAAAAAATGCTTTCAGATTTAATTCCTCTTAGGGCAGAATTCCCAGCCCAGGTGCGCACTTTTGTGAACGGAAAACAGACCCAGAGATGTGTAGTGTCTGTGGAGTGAAGGGAAAAAAAATCAGATCTGTGCGAGATGATCTGCTAGACAAAGCCCGACCGGGCCTAGTTTCCAGGCAACGAGAACCACCTGTGGGCAGGGCGCCAGGGCTGCCAGCCGGGAGGGAAGGGGCTTGAAGTTAAGGAGCCTGAGCTGCGGACTGTCCCCCTTGCCCTTCCTCATCCCCCCTTAAGTAGCTGACGCTGAGGTCCGCGACTTCTGGGGGGACTTGATCCTCGTGCCGGCGCCCCTGACAGCTGGCACCGGAGCCGCAGTGTCCCTCTGGGTCCCACAGCCTCTCCGAGAGTAACCCGCAGCCCTGCCCCTTCCTGCCCGGCCTCGGCCGCGCCAGGCCCGGCCCTTGGAGGCCCGGGTGGAGGCGGGCGCCCGGAGAGCTCCGCCCGGATCAGCGGCCCCTCCCTGCGCGCCCCGCCGGGCTTGGGTGGGGTCTCCGCTGCTGCGTCCAGCACACGCCGGGCCCTGGCAGCCAGGACGGCGGCCGCCGCGCGGGCTCCCCCGGTGACTCCCCTCGGCC
>PVJD01019846.1:0-10773 GCA_004026545.1 Mormoops blainvillei
CAGGGCAGGGCATCCCATTTCTCTGTGTTGTGGTGCTATATGTGGGGGAGATGTCAGAGAGGGAATAATGACACTTGCTTGGCTCTCGCCCCACTTCAGTCAATTTTCCCCCACCTATAAGTGAATTGGGCCCTTCTGGTGCTGATTACGAGGTAGGTGGACTTGTGTATATTCTAGGACCTTGTTGGTCCCTCCAATGGACTCTTCTCTGAGACTAGTAGTTTCTCCCACCACTGTAGTCCCCACAGGTTTTTATAGCAAGAGGTTTTGAGGTTTTATTTTCCTGCACTGGAACCCTGGTTTGTGCAGTCTGTCTTGCTCCCCAGTTGTTCCTCCTGGTTTATCCACACACAAATGTGGGACTTCGCAGTCTGGTAGCTGCTGTCTTGCCATACATACACTCAGCTCCAGCTGACCATCTTCATCCTCCCTACCAGTGTGGATGAATGTTTCTTCTTTAACTCCTTGGTTGTCTGCCTTCCATACAATTTGATTTTCTGACAGCTCTGGTTGTTTTTGTTTTTAAATTGGTTGTTCTTCTTTTGGATGTGCAATGAAGCAAAGCGTATCTACCTATACTTCCATCTTGGCCAGAAATCATATAATTGTGTTTTGATCGTTGCTGGGTCATTCTTTGGTGGGTCCTTCTTTCAGGCTGGCTTACTGGGCATCACTCCTCCCACCACATCTTGTATGCTGTTGTGAAGATGCTGCCAGAAAACCACACAGCCCAGGAAACAAATCCACACCCACAAAAATAACCCCTACCCACAATTGTATTATCAATAGTGAATGAGCCAGTGCTGTGTTAATAAGTTTGTAAAGAGATTAAGAGTATTATAAGAAAGGAGAATCAAATATGATATGACTAACTGAAAAAAATTGATTTTGAGAGGATAGAGGGAGGAGCAATAAGAGTAAGGAATTGGGGCAAGGCAAAGAGAGAAAGTAAAATTTATATCATAAATAAAAAGAATGAAGAAGGTGTAATGGATCAAAGGAAGGGAAGTGTACAGTATCAGGTTTATACAGAAATGTTTTTAAAACATTACTGAGACAGAGAAAAAAAGAAAAAAATAAGTAAATAAATTTACAAAATAGGAACCAAACTGGAGAAAAATACTCACCACAGTGCTATTGGCAACAAATGAGCTACAAGAAATCTAGGTGGGATGGGAATAAGAGGGAAAAAAGAAAGAAAGAAAAGCTTAAGAAGTGTGTAGAGGAAAAGGAAGTGATTTTAGATGATAGAGGGAGAAGGAATACTAAGATTGAGGAATGAAGACCAGACTAAGATGGGGAAAAATTACAATTAGAGACAACAAAGGAAAGGGCAATAGGAAGACAGAATGGAATAAAAAAGGGGAATGGCAAAGTTTGAGATCTGAATACCAAAATAGTGAAGATCTAGAGATAAAATTGTAGCAATACAACAACCACCACCCTAACAACAACCATCAAGCAAAGATCAATAAAAGTGGAGAGAGAGCAAGGGTATTTTAAAAGCAAGAAAAAGAATGTGAGATTACCAATGACAAGAAAATTGGCTTTGAGAGGCTGGAGTGGGGAGAAATAGTAACAGTGCAGAATGGAAACAAGTTGCAGCAAGAGATAAAACAAAATTTAAAATGAAAATAAGAAAAGGAAAGAAGAAGGTAAAATTGGGTAAGAGAAGGGAGGAGCAAAATATGAGGTTTGAAATAAACTATAATATAAAATCTAGTGACAATAAGCACAAACTTGAAGGACAAGAAATGAATATTAAAAAGCTATGCAGGAGTGAAAATATTGCAACTCATGAGGAAAACTGTGGTGAAAATCATCTTGGGCTATATTTCCCAATAGGGCTATATTTCCTAGTATTTACCACTGTTCTTTCTTTTTGGATTCACCTCTGGTGATGTCAGATGGTGTCCCAGTCGGCCCTTAGGCAGCCTATTCAAGACGACCCGGTATCCACAGCCTATGGCTCACTCCTTCAGCTGTTAATCCAGTCACTCTGTAATCAGTAGCCTGGCTTATGCTCCACCAGATGTAGCAGAGTAATTCCTGCATGCGGGGCTATTGCTTACTCTCAGGCTACTACCTCTCAGAGAGGGGTACACTGCCTGAGCGAGATGGCTCCTGCAGTATGGGGGATGACTCAGCACCAGTATCCTGGCAGCTGATTCCTAAGTTCTCTCCCCAAAGCCACCATCCCCAGTTTTTCCTCAATCTTCTCTAGTCCACTGTGCCCACCCTCCCACTTTGCCAGAGACCAGGGTAAATGTCTGCAAATAGAATTTTGTGTGTGTGCCCTTTAAAATTCTCTCTCTTACTCTGTCCCTGACAGAGAGAAACCCTGCTGCCTTTTGCAGCTTGATGTTACCTGGGTTCTTTTTGGGCTCTGATGCTATAGGCTTGGGATCCCAGTTTAGGGTTTAGACCCCACACTTCTCAGGGGGAACCCCCTAGCCAGTGAAATATTCCCGTGGCACTTCAGCCACTTCTCATTGCAGCCCACCCAGCCCTCTTGTGTCTCCTCTGCACTCCGTACCAGTCACGTTGTGGTGAAGCTGTTTCTTCTGCCTGTCCATGGTTATAAGTCTTCTCTCCTGCTATAGTTGAGTTGTTTATTCTGAATGATTTCACTACAATTTAGTTGTAATTCCAGATTGGTCCTGGTAAGAGGTTCGTGTAGCTTCCACTTACTCCTCTGCCATCTTGGATCTGCGCCCAGTTGGCCAAAGGGTTGAAACTTCAGATTTACTAGAGGGAATTTTCTAAAAATGACCTAGTTTTCATTTTAAAAATAAAATCAGCTCTTTCCCCGCTGACACTTCTCAACACAGTATCTTGAACATCTTGGAGAGGAGCTTACATCCAACAGAAGAGAAGAATTTGGAGAAAGCATCCCATGAGTGCAAATCCCCATCCATTCCTGATCTGCCCTCAAACAACATTGAGTTCTTGCCAAGGAATCTCGTGGCCCTCCAGGGTAAGATTCATACTACTGGGGGTGTCATGAAGAAATCCTCAAGTCATTTAGAAGGTATATGCAGTTACGCACTTTTCATGTTCATTTCAACCAACATTCATAGAGGGACTTCTCTATGCCAAGGTACTGCAGACACAGGCTAACTCTCTTCATAGAGTTCACTGTCTAGTGTAAAAGACAGATGTGTGGGCAAATAAATATAACTCAGTTTTAAGTGCATCTGAACTTCCATAATAGAACTATAGCTTCAGCTCACTCTATCCTCCCATGTTTATGACCACCCCTGTTTTATCTAAAGGTGGACTAGGTGTGGTATGGTTCACTGAAGGGTAAAAGAGGATGAAAATATATTATATTAATGAGGAAAATCAGGTACATTGATGACAAACCCTTCTATACGTTTCGGGGGACAATTTGTTCTGGAAGGTATAGGTGCTATATAAAGACAGCTATAGCTTAGAGAAATGGGATAACAATGATCCAAGCCTAGATAGGTACTGAGTCTCCCAACAAGAGATCCATGTATAATGATGGCAAATTTAGAGGAGGCAATGTTTATATTCAAGGAAAGCAAGCTATCAGTATCAGGAAGATTCACTAGCAGGCATCACGATCTAGCCACCAGGCAAAAGTTCAAGAGAAATTCTCCAGTCAGCAATTTCCCTGCCTACAGTATATTCTGACAATTAATTTGACAATTATCCAATATAGCCAGCCTCACTGCATATCTGAGAGGCTAGCGTTCCCCATGGAATAGTAAGTCTCAACTCTAGAACTGCATGCAGATATTAATTACCATACCTTTTGACCTTGTAGTAAAATAGTGGTGGATTCCAGGTTACCCTAAAGGTTAACTCCAATGCGTGCAGCCACCATTCCTGAAATCTTCCCCAAGTTGAAGCTTATGTGAATGTGTCCATTGAGAAAACTCCAAAACTAAGTATGAGGGCCTCCAAAGCACTGTAACCATGTATGAGAAAGAAAGGTATAAGTATTGCACGGATTAGTGGTTCTCATTTGGAGAAGTATGGGAGACCAAAAGAGGGGAAGAAAGGGGGAGATGTGTAATGTGAATAAATTTCCCCAGGTTTTTTGTTCTCATCTATACATACTCAATACAGAAGCAGTGGCATAGCTGAATAATTTAATTCAATATCAAAATCTCTATCCTGGGGGACTGGACTGTTGGTAATATTTGAAGAAGGGACTAAATATATCACCTCAGCTGAACTGATATTCGGGTTAAGGCAATATAGCAGTGTTTCAAAGAATTAAAAACTAATCCTTACATAAGGTATATAAATACTCCCATTTAACAAGGATGTGCTTACAAGCACAGTGTTTATTGAAGCTTGAACACAGTGACTCAGAATTTTCTTTCAACTAGAAATTAAGTCCCAATTGAAGGTCCATGCAAACACTGATGCACCACCTCTCACTCTCACTCCCACAGTATTCTGACACATTTCCAAGGGCTGAAAAAGTATAAGGACATTTTCTGAAAAACTTAGGTGCTTATAAACATCAGAAAGCTACACTAAACCCAGATCTGTTGGAAGGAGAGGTCCAGGATCATTTCCTAGGACTGATCACTAGCTTGAATGTACTTCCCTGGGAGTGACCTCTATGGCACTGACAGTAGAGCAGGAAGGGTAGTGAGTGCTAGGCCTGAGGGATCTATGAGAAGGGAAAGTGTATCTTCTGCTTTCTCATCTCCACTCAGGACACTTGGAATTAGGTTGTTAGTTTCTCCTGAACTCAGCTAAGATGTTTATTGTATTTTATACAAAATTTTTATGTGTATTGTAGTAGAAGGGCTTTTGAAGAATATTTAGTTGAGCATATTTTCAGGAACATAAGTTCAACCCTTAAAAACTAAAAGGTACCATCATTGTGTTTGTCAAACAAGGCAAAAACACACAATGAAGCAAAGATAGTCTATTCAATAAATGGTGTTGGAAAAATTGGACATGTACATGCAAAAAATAAAAATAGACTGCCTACTTACACCATACACAAGGAAAAAACTAAAAATGGATTAAAAACTTAAATGTTAGAACTGAAATTATAAAAATCCTAGAAAATAATATAAGCAGTAAAATGTCAGGCATTTCTCAATATTTTTTCTGATTACATCACATCAGGAAAAGGGATAAAAAGAAAAAATAAACAAATGAGATTACATCAAACTAAAAAGCTTTTGCACAGCAAAGTAAACCTTCAAGGAAATGAAAAGACAACCCACTGAATGGGAGAATAGATTTGCTAATGATACATCTGATAAGGGGTTAACATCCAAAATTTATTAAAAACATAATACTAAACATCAAAAAAATACAATCTGTTTAAAAAAGAGCAAAGGACCTGAATAACACTCCTCCAAAGAAGACATACAGGTGACCAAAAGACATAAAAAGATGCTCAACATCACTATCCATTGGAGAGATATAAACTAAAACCACAATGAGATACCATCTCATACCTGCCAGAATGGCTATCACCAATAAATCAACAAACAAGTGCTGATGAGGATGTGAAGAATAGGGAACCCACGTGCACTCTTGATGGAAATACAGACTGGTACAATCACTATGTAAATCAGTACAGAGTTTCCTCAAAAAATTAGAAATGGAACTGCTTTCTGACACAGCAATTCCACTTCTGGGAATTTATCCAAAGAAATCCAAAACACTAATTTGAAAGAATATATGCAACCCTGTGTTCATAGCAGCACTATTTACAATAGCCAAGATTTTGAAACAGCCTAAGTGCCCATCAGTAGATGAGTGGATAAAAAAGCCATGGTACATTTACACAATGAAATACTACTTGGCAATAAGAAAGAAGGAAATATTACCCTTTGCAAAAACATGGATAATCCTGAAGAGCATTGCGCTAAGTGAAATAAGCCACCCAGAGAAGGACAAGTACTATATGATTTCCCTCTATGTGGAATCTAATGAACAAAATTAACTAAAAATAAAATAGAAACAGACTCATAATCACAGAGAACAGGCTGACAGCTGTCAGAACAGAGGGCTGTTGTGGGGCTGGGTGAAAAAGATGAAAGGATTAAGCAACAAAAACAAAAAAAAGATCCAAAACCTCATAGACACAGACAATAGCATGGTGATTACCAGAGTGAAAAGGGGTGGGGGGAAGTAGAAGAGGTATAGGGGTATAAGTGGTCATGGAAGGAGACTTGACTTGAATTGATAAACACCTAATACAATATCTAGGTAATGTATTATAGAATTATACACCTGAAACCTATATAATTTTATTAACCAATAAATTCAATAAAATAATAAAAGTTTAAAAACTTAAAAGGTAAAAGTATCTTGTGTTCTTATAAAATTGATATTAAGCATTGAGTGTTTTGGCAGATATTGGAGTGTGCCACTGAGAACAGCCTTCACAAAAGGACTTCCTGCCCAGCTGTAAGTTAACACCCAGGGGTGAGCTCCTTCAGACCCCATCTCAGAATGTGAACCAGTCACGGGCTCCACAAGATGGTCCCAACTAATTACAGAGAAAAATAGTCATACAAGGAGCTAGCTCTTTCCATCCAGTGGGATGTAGCAGGGTTCCTGCTACAAAGAAAGCAATCTTTGCTTTTATCTTCCCTTTCAGCTGGCAGAGACCTTGTCAGGTCTAACTAGTGGTCTGACAGCTCCCTCTGCCCGGTTCTGCTTCCTCCCTTTTCTTTACATAGTATTAACCCACATGCAACTTTTTGCACTTTTAACTACATTTCAGTGTCAGTTTTGAACAGAACTCAAATTAGTACACGTATCATATTAAGAATCTGGGAAGACTATGGATAGACTGACTCTATGAAATCAGTCACAGGGAAAAGTTTAACACTAATGAAAAATGGGTAAGCACTATTCTTAATGGGACTCTTAAAGGGTTCTATGCACTTGAGTACTACACTATAACTCTGAAAAGATGAATGGACTGGGAATCAAGAGATTTGACCTCTAGTATCTGTCCAGCTACTCAATATCAACATATGCATGAACTGTTCCCTTAGGCATGCTAGAGTATCCTTGATTATCTGATCTAAGTTTACAAGTGAATGCCTGTATCACCAGCCCTCCAGCTTCTACACTGTAGAAGAGGGGGACCCAAAGTGAGTTCCTGAGGAATGTATGGACCCCTATGTCCATAGGTAACTCATTAATCTCAGATTCTGAACACTACTAATAATAAATGGTGATGAAGACAATTGGAATTAAAATGTCATTAAATTTTTCTTTTACCAGCAATATTTGGTAGTTCAAAAAATATTCATTGATTTTAACACTCAGAGATGATGTGAAAAGCAAGAGAGAGATAATGGATTCCAAGCGACTAAAGGAGTTATCTAAGATATGTTTACCTTTCTTGTTTGTCACTTTGATTTCTAAAGAATAAAGATCAAGTAAGTGTTGCAACCTTGTTCAAAATACTGGAGACCTCCACTAAGATTAGAAGTTCAGTGTGGGAACTAACACTTCATTCCCAGACCATAGAAAAATAACACAAAGGAAGAAGGGAGGGAGGGAGGGGATGGGGAGAGAGAGAGAACACCTAATAGAGCTCAGGAGAGAGATCAACCTAAGACTTGTCCTCACCAACTTGTCCAATTCCATAGAAAGTAACTGGCTTCAGCTTTACTTTAAATCAATGATATCCCAACCAAGAATACTTATTACATGTTGAAAATGAAATGCAGTTTGGCAAGAAAATATGGTAGAATTTGGAAATGAAGGTAAGGGATTACAGGAGATAAGAAATTTATACTGATTTTTTTCTCTTTAAATCTGTAGTAAGAAATTCAATAGCAGATAGAAAATAAGACATTAGTCTAATGTCATACAACCAGGGTTCAAGTTTCTGTGGGGTTGGAACTTCAGGGAGACCTGGAGACTCCTCCATCTACACAAACTTACTTGTATGGTCCATCTAACAGTAATGGGGCTGGGAAGTGTAGCTAAGCTGTGTATCCAAGAAGAAGAGAAGAACCAGGTATTAGTGAACAGGTTCTATATACCCTCTGACTATTCCCAGTGATTCTTCAAGGGATATCATGACCATGCCATTTGTTATCCTGGAGGCAGTAAGAATATGAATACATCTTACCTGGGGAATACTCACCTCCATTCCTCAGGATCTGACAATCCCAAATAAGAGCTAATGTCTTCCTTCATTCTCTCTCTCTCTTTCCCTCTTTCTCTCTCATCCAGTCAGATGGAGGGACCATAGTCACAGTAGAGCCTGGATCTCTGATAACCTCTTAGAGAACGACTACTCAAGAGGGCCACCAAACTCTCATCAAAGTGTGTTGTGTGCAAGAACTATGCTTGTAGCCCTGGCTGATATGGCTCAGTGGACTGAGCACTGGCCTGCAAACCAAAGGGTCACTAGTTTGATTCCCGGTCAGGGCACACACCTGGGTTGTGGACCAGGTCCCCAGTAGGGGACACCCAAGAGGCAACCACACATTGATGGTTCTCTCCCTCTTCCTCCCTCCCTTCCCCTCTCCTAAAAGTAAATAAATAATCTTTTTTTAAAATAAAAGAAAAAAGTACACTTGTATTGTGCTAAGCCAATGAACTTGGGGGTTGTTTATACAGCTGCTAGCATTAATTACCTTGACTATTAAAGAATCCTTATTTCCTGAGAAGGGCCCAGGTTATGCTTGTCAAAAGATTGGGTGGGATCCTATCCTATCCAATGATATATTTATTTGCTAGGACTGTAGTAACAACCACAAATTGAGTGAGAAAAAAAAACTGGAATGTATTGTCTCACAGTTATGGAGGTTAGAGCCCAAGATTTAGGTATTGCCAGAGTTGTTTCCTTCTGAGGACTATGAGGGAAGAATCTGTACCACGCCTTTCCTTGGCCTGTAGATATTTTATACCAATTTCTGCCTTGGTCTTCAAATGTTATTCTCAGTATGTGTGTGTGTCCATATACGAAGTTCTCCATATAAGGATGCCAGTCATATTTATTTAGGGTAGTATAACCTCATCCTAATTTAACTAATTACATCATCAGTGACCCTACTTCCAAATAATGTCACTCCTGACATACTGAGGATTGGGGCTTCAAGATATGAATTTTGGGGGAATGTAATTCAACCCCTAACAGATAGTATATCATTGGTATGGAGCTACCTTTGAGGGACTTAAAAGTGCAAACACCATTCCGCTGATGGGGAGAGTGATACTGAGTCCAATGTTTAGTACACCAAGTTCTATACAGTTATATTCATGTTGTTGACATAATGATACTATTTTTTATGTATTAAACAGTGTCTTTCAATCACCACTACCTATATGACAAGCACAGTCTCTGCCAGAGCTAAAGGCTATGTTTGAAATGCTGTTTTAGAACTCATTATGGACTGAGTTGTATCTAACCTGCAGTACCTCAGAATGTAACTATTTGGAAATAGGGTCTACACAGAGGTAAATAAGGTAAAACTAGGTCAACAGAGTGGACCTTAATATAATACGACTGGTATCCTTATAAAAAGATGAGATCAGGAAACAGATACACACAGAAGGATCAAGATACAGAAAGATCAGGATACAGGCACTGAAGGAAGACAATGTGAGGAGACAGAAGGAGAAGGTGGCCATATATACACCAAGGACAGAGGCCTCAGAAGGGACCAACCCTACCAACGCCTTGATATCAGACTTCTAGACTCCATAACTATGAAAGTAAATATCTTTTTTTGTTTAAGCAGCTCAGTCTGTGATAGTTTGTTACAACAGCCCAAGCAAATCAATATAGAAGTTCTCAAAGGGAAGAGCCCTAGAGTAGAACAAGAGCTTCACGAGGACTGCTAATGAGTTTGGGAAAAGCCTACAGATCTTCTTTGATGGTTACAGGGTACAGGTGCATGTGAATGGTCTTCTTTAACAGCTAAGGAAATGCACTGTTTCTACTGGTGCGACTGCCTCCGCCCATATCCCTCCTCTACCTTCCACCTTCAAAATCAGTTTGTTACCAACTTTTCCAGTGATTTACCTTTCACTAGGTCTGTAAGTTCAAATAATGAGCCCTGGCTCTGTGTACTGGGTTTTATAAGAAAATAGTGAGTGGACAAACCTGTGTAATCAAATATCATAATGGTTACCAGAGCTCCTGTCAGAAGCCTTCCACAAGTAGCTGGAAGATCTGCAACCTAGGCATGAGGGCAACTAAATTAGCACCCCATAGTCAATAATTCCTTTACTTTAAACCACTAGTTTTTAGCTCATGATCTATTACAAGGTCTGTCCTTATCACAAGCACACAAGCTGGCTCCTGGGTTCCTGAGTCACTGAATGTCAAATACGGTGAGATGCTGAGGCGGCACTGCTAAAGTTAGAAGGCTCAAGGTTGCCAATTAATTCTGTGCAAAAAAAGTGTTTACATCAGCCTCCACTTTGGGCACAGCCTCATGTTCTCAAGTGTCTGCCATTCTGGAGCCTCCTCAGAAGCAGCTGCTTGCCTCATGCCTGAAAATAAAGTAATCACTTATGACAACAAAGTTACCATCCTATTTCTTTTTGTTTCTTTCTTTTTAAACTTATTTTTATTTTTTGTATATTTTATTGATTATGCTATTTCAGTGTCTCATTATTTTTCTCCCCTTTATCCCATCCACCCTGTACCCCATCCCATCATCACCATGTCAACATTTTCCCACCACCACTTTCCCCAACCCTAATCCTCCACACCTCCCCCCTCCCCCTCCCACCTCCCCCCATTTGGCTTTGTGGATGGTTCTTTACGCATGTTCCTTGATGACC
>PVJD01019847.1:0-10776 GCA_004026545.1 Mormoops blainvillei
CCAACCTGATGCGCCCGGGGCCACGCTCACTGCGACGACGAGGGGACCGCGCCCACGACAAAGCCTTGCAGGGCAACTGTGTGTTTCTGGAAACTTCCAGCCTCGCCTCACCCTCTGCCTCTCCCTGTACCACCTTTTCTACCCGGGGGGCAAGCCTCTATGTGGGAAGATAGAACACATTTTACGGAGCAGTTTGTCGCTCTCCCGTGTACCCTTTAAACGTTTGGGTCTGTGCTGTGGCCCTGGGAAGAGGAGGGGGCTGAGGACTGGCTGTGACGGGGGAGGGGATGAGACAGTGGCAGGAGGGGGTGTGATCAGAAGGGGAAGCGGGGACGGCACAACACGCGCGTGGCGGCGGGAGTCACCCGGCAGCCAGAAGAAACGGTGGCACTGGGAGATTCAAGCAGGTCACTGACCGGAGGTCCAGGGCACAAGGGGAGGGCTGACCTGCATTAGAGACAGGGACCACTCGTCCGCGACGACCAGAGGGAAGATGGAGAGGGGTCCCAGCGGGCGTCGATCTGTCCTGACTGCGGGGGTCAAGCAGACCGGGCCGTGGGGGTTGAGGAGGGTGCACGGAGGCGCCTCTGTCCAGCGCAGGGTGCAGGCGAGCGAGAGGCAGTGCAGGGCTCCGGACGTAGCCGGCTGCCTGGTCCTGTGCGGCCCCTGAGCCGACTTCAGCCAGGGCGGCCGCGGCGTGAAAGTCGGGGTGAGGGCTTGACCGGGGCTGGGGTTTTGTCAGAAGGTAGGACAAGAGTGTAACGAACCATCCACGGCAGAGTGAGGAGACCGTGGGGACGCTGCAGAGGGACGGCCCCAGAAGGTGGTGCCCGGGGCCAGGGCGCCGCTGGCATCAGGGCACAAGAGCAAGACACCTGGAAGCGTGTGACCCTGAGGGGAGAGGTCACTGACACTGGAGTGGGGAAGGGCTGCCCTGGGCTGGGGCTCGGGCTGGGGGCACGGAGGTCGCGGGAGGAGGCACCAAGGTGGCAAAGGACCTGCAGGGGGCCACTGGAGGTGCCCAGTGTTAGTGTGAGGCCGTGCAGTCAGCCAGGAGCCGTCGTCCTCAAGGAGCCTGTAGGTGATGCAGGGGGCAGGGATGTGAGGACAGCCTGGGGCAGGGTCCCACAGCAGGACCCCTCAGAGGTCGGTGGGCAGACACGTGAGGGCAGCCCCGCAAAGCAGCCACCCTGAGACACCAGGCGGGGGTTGTGCGCCCGCCCTGTGGCTCCCGCCTGAGAAGGCTGGGGGCCGGGGCCCCCGCGGGGAGAGGCGGGCTCAGCGGCTGCTCCGGGGAGAGCCGAGCGCAATGAAAGCAGCAGGACCCACCGGCCTGGTCCCCAGAGGCACGATGGGAGGGCAGAAAGGGCAGTGGCGGCCTGTGTTTTTTTGCCTTTGGGGTGTGGCATCTAGGACCCACACCCTGGAAGAACCTCAGTGTGTAGAGGGGAGGCCAGCGGGGGGAGGCGGGGCCCCCGCCCTCCTTCCCCCGGGGTCTCTCTCACTTCAGGCTGCGACTGGAGTCGGTGACGACCGACCCGGGGCTGCCGTCCACTGCACTTCCCTCTGGCACTGACCGCTCCCTCCGGGGACGGGGCCCTGCCGGTGTAAACTCATCCGACCTGACTCCCCGCCAACCGCGCAGAATCTGCCCCCCCTGGCTCTGCTCCTGGGCACGCCAACCTTGCCAAGACTGGTGTGACAATTCCACACCACTCCCAGGGTCTGTGCAGCCGGTGTCCAGCTCCTAGAAAACCCTCGATCAGTGTGGCGGCGGGGATATTTCGCAGTTGCTGGACCACCCGTGATGGTTCTGATGCTTACACTGGCCTTGGGAACCTCAGGGAGCGCTCCCGGCTGGCACAGCACTTTTGAAGTGACACGTGGTCAAGGGCACCGCTCTGTCCATCAGCTGACCTGGGACAAGGATGGGCCGTCGGGGCCTAGCAAGATGGCGGATCTGAGGGACCGCAGGTGAGTCAGGAGACCCGCCAGGTGCCGCGTCCGAGGCGAGGAGAGACGTGGGGGACAGGAGTGGCCCCGGCACATGGGACTTCCACCTTGGCCGTTGTTCGTCTCAGTTTAGTTCAGCCCAAGCCACATACTGAGTGCCTGCTGTATACCGTGTCGTGCTGTACCGGTGGGTGCGCCTCCCCCCGGGGCCGTGTGTCCTGATGGATGTGAGCGGCTCTGGACACACGGGGCCTGACTGTGTCCGACGGGGCTGGAGGCCCCTGCAAACAGCCCAGCTCCCCTTCCCATCGAGGCGTTTGCCTCTGCTTCCCGCCGTCCTGCCCAGACGCCAAATCTTGCCTCGTCGTTTTGTAAACAGCCAGAGAACGGAAATTCCGTCCCTCGGTGCTGGGTTGTTCAAGCTACGCAGCCAGAATACGTGGGTGCCTTATGGGACTTGGTCACTGCTCAGTAATTAATGTCCCCCGAGGCACTGGTGCACAGAGTGGCACCCAGGGTGCCCTTTCCCTCTGTTTTCTGCAGTAAGACAGCACGCCCTGTGCCAGGGAGGGCACTGAGCGTGTGAGACCCAGCAGACAGGTCCTCGCTGGGTCACATGTCCCCGTGTTAAATCCACGAGTTACCCACTTCGGGCAATGGACGGCCACCGGGGCGGCTGTCCTCAAAGGGAGGGCGGAGGTGATGTCCAATGGGTCGTTGCCTGTCACCCCCCGTTCTCTCGGCTTCACAGGTGCAGCCACGTTTGAGAAAGCGCCACCCAGCTTGGGTGTCCCAGGCCTGGCTGGGAACAGAATAAAGCCTGTGTCCCGTGGCATGGTCACTGCGCCCGTGTGGCCTGATGTTCAGCCCACGGAGCTAGTCCAGTTCCAGGTGACGGCCACAGGCCCAGGAAGTTCAGGGGGTGGGGCTGGCGGGGACGGCCGTAAGCCTTGCCATCTCTGTTTTCCTGCGTCGCCGTGTGCCTCCCCCACATAGCAGGGCCGCCTGTGGCCACGGGACCATGTGCCTCTTCCCTGTCTCCCTCCCGCAGCCCCATGCGGAGCTGCCCCCTGCTGTCGGGATGTGTCTGCACAAGTTGAGCCATAGAATAAACAACAGTTAACAACTTGATGCAGTTCCGGGGTTGTTTATAATTTACAGCCAATTAACCTTCCTCTTAAAAAAAAAAACAAAAAAACCACCTGCCCTGTCTGGGTGGTTCAGTGGGTTGGAGCGTCGTCCCGTGCACCAAAAGTTTGCTGGTTTGATTCCCAGTCAGGGCACATGCCTGCACTGCGGGTTCAATCCCTGCTCAGGGTGCATACCTGGGTTGAAGGTTCAATCCCGGCTCGGCGCACATGCAGTAGGCAACTGATCGATGTTTCTCTTTCTTTCTCTGTCTCAAAAATCAGTAAAAACATGGCCTCAGGTGAGGTTTTTAAAAAAAAAACCTGAAGCCTGATTTCCCCCTTGATGCACGTGGTTTCTGATACTCATTATTTTTAAAATATGTTTTCACTGATATTAAGAAATAATTGTGCAGAAGAGCGCTGGCTGATTACGGCGGCTGCTGCCGTGTCTGGGCTCTCTGCGGAAAACACGTATTACGATGAACTTTCCTGTAATGCATCCTAAGGGGAAATGTTATTCCTGTCATAAAATTTTTAAAAGAAAGCCGGGGTATAAAAGAAATGTTACATATCATTTCAAGGCTATAATTTTGCTTTCTGGTGAAAAATTCTAACTTTCAGAAGAGGACAAAATAAAGTCAGCACTCAGAAAAAAACCCTTCCTAAATACAAACTGTGGTATCTCTCAGTTCGTAGTTAAGTGGTCCTCCAATTAAAATTCCAATTTCAGAATCCCAATCATTTTAATTTTCCTGTGAGTATTAATGGGATGATCAGCTTTGGCAAAATACCAGGAAGAAAATATAACTGTCTGAGGAAATTAAAAATCATTACAGGGTTGATAATACTTTTTGCCTAAGACGCTAAACCAATCTCTGTGCAGATTATTAAATTAATATCACCAAGGTCAGAGTTGAATGGCGGATTTTTCCTTTGTGTAAATTGGACACGTTTCAGGAGGTGAATTGAAAACCACGTTCGGTTGGTTCCGCGGCACCATGGCAGGCTGCTCCGGGCCGCCCGTCCCTGGGCCGCTGGCACGTAGAGGGTAGCGCCGGCCGGGATGATTTGGTGCAGACCGCCCTCCCAGTTACCGTCCTCGCCAACTTTATTTAATTATCAAAAAGAAAGGAGCCCTGATCGAGTGGCTCAGTTGGTTGGAGTGTCATCCGTGCACCAAAAGGTCGCGGGTTCGATTCCCGGTCAGGGTGTGTACGGGAGGCAGCCAATTGATGTTTCTCTCTCACATCGATGTCTGTCTCTCTCTCTCTCCCTCTCCCTCCCTCTCTCTCTGAAATCAATAAGCACGCACTTGAGTAAGAATTTTTTAAAAATTGGGCCTAAGAAGGGGGGCCTGAGACTCAAGCTTCTTCAGTCGTGCGTAGCTCGCGCCAGCCTGTCCGGCCGGGCTCTGCCCCGGCGAGCATGCACCCCCACCCCGTGGTACCCGATCTTGGCAGGCGCTGGATTATCCCCTGCTCACCTCCCTGTGGGACCACTTGTGCCTCCTTCCTGTCAGCGCGGAGAGCAAGGGGCCGCGAGGAGGCCGTGTTCTGCAAAGGGGGTGCGCGCTCAGGAGTGTGCAGCCTTCTTCCCAGGAGCAGCTTGTCCTGCAACTCGGCAGGAGGGACGGCCAGTGATAGGACTGACCCAGGGCCGGCCATAGGGCCAATTCCGGAGTCACCAGTGTCTCTGATCCCCGGCCTGAGCCCGAGGAAACTCAGGTCTCCGTGGGCCT
Source organism: Mormoops blainvillei (assembly GCA_004026545.1). NCBI lineage: Eukaryota > Metazoa > Chordata > Mammalia > Chiroptera > Mormoopidae > Mormoops > Mormoops blainvillei. The sequence continues at coordinate 4,822 of PVJD01019847.1, forward strand.
CCAGCTTCCCTCGCCAGGGCCCTGGATCCCAGCCGGCCAACGTCAGACCCCACCCCTCAGAAATGAGCTTGAACCCGGACCCTCGGCATCGCTCTAAGTGCAGCAACGGGAGTCTGAGCCAGCAAATGCCATTCCCATCCCTGATTCACTGAGGGACCCCGGGCCCGTTCCCCTGTGTGTCCGGACGAGTAGTGGGCTCCCTCCTGCTTTATTGAGGTGCTCGCCTGTCCATTGAGCAGATGCTTTGGTGGCGGGGGGGCAGTGAATGAACCAGCGACGAGGGAACGTACGAAGGCGAGACAACGTCACTGACACACCAGCCTGGGCTCTGGAGCAGGTAAACAGGAGGCCTCATCGGCATCATCGTAATTTCTGGAAGCTCCCTGAAGCCCCCAGGGTGTAAATGAAGAGCAAAGACAAGGAACCCCACCGGTAGAGGGTCACATAAGATTAGGAGCCTCACGTGCTAGCTAAGGCATTCTCTCTCCCTGGACATCTTTCTCTTCTGAACTAGACCTGAGTCGGTGGTCCAAGTCCATGGCTTGAAACAGTGACATCTGTTCATTGGGCAGAGCTGAGCTGGGACGTAGCGCAGGGTGATGCTACCGTCAGCGGAGACCCGAGCCTCTCCATTCGGCCTGGGCTCCCCTACAGCTGGAGGGTGATCCCGAGGGGGAGCGTCTCCAACGAGAGAGGCAGGAGGAAGCCACACCACCTTCCATGACCCTAGAAGTCACACAGCATCACCTCCAGCACATTCTAGTGGCTCCGGCTGCTTCGAAGATGGTCCCAGGTCATGGGGAAGGGACACAGGCCTCACCCGCTCATGGTGAGAGTGTCATGTGAGACCATGTGAGACCAGAAATACTGCCAGGGCCCATTTTAGAAAATACAGTCTACCACACTCGGCAAGGTGTCGAGCTCGGTAGAGTAATTTATATTAAAGTGTAAATGACTTCCTGGGGGAAAAAAAAAAACAGCATTATAATCCAAAATTATGTCAAGAGGTTTTTATGGGTTCAGCCTTAGAAGATGCTTCAGTTCTTGTTTTCTCCCCCAGGTAGCCATGTACCCTAAGATCTTCCCCAAATTTGTCCACCCGGGTGGTTAATTCATGCACCAAACATGGTGCGACCAAAGACTGGCCTTCACTGGGGCCTCGGGAGAAGCACACCATCGCACCTGGCTGAGCTCATGGGACCTGGGGCTGGACCCAGGAGCCCCCCTGTGAACCTCCTGTTCTGAGCAGTGGCCCAGCCACCACTGTAGAGATTATAAATCCAGAAACCCTTCATGGTCTGCTTTCAGGGGCAGCCAGCGACCGGGCATTTTGCCTTTAAGAAACCGTGAGCTCCTGCCAGAGCACCGCGTTCCTGATGGACAGCCCAGGCCCGGGACGTGCGGGGGCGGCTGGCTGCCCTGGCGCTGAGCTGCCGCCGTGGGGGGACGTGACTCAGGGTAGCATAGCAGGCAAGAGGCAGATGAGAACTCTGGGTCTTGTCAGCTGTGACCTCTGGGCACTCAGAGACGTCGAGATAAACCCAAGTTTCTCCACACCCTCCACGGGTGCGTGTGTGTGGCGGGACTCACATGCGTGGATTCAGCCTGCGTGCCCCTGATCGGCGGGCGGGGGCTCGCCCTGCCTCGCCCAGGGACATGTGGCCAATGCCACCCCCGGGGGCTCCTTCTGCAGGATCAGAGGTGCTCGAAGGACGCAGAGAGTCTAGGGGCAAGTCCAAGTTCCCCGAAGCCTCATGTCTGCGGGTCCCTGACCGGCCTGGGATTCCCTCACAGTCAGACTTCCACCCGGGCGCGGCCCGCGTGTCCGGGAAACCCCTGGGCATAGCTGTCAGAGAGACGGCACCCAGTTCTGCTTCCAGCCTCCTGGCGCCTTCTGCGCCTCTCCCAGCGGCCCTGTCCGCGCCGTGCCCTCCCACGTCAGCGTGGCCGTCCATCAGCCCATCGCTCCCGTTACCGGTGTTTGCATGTGGCTCGGCAGCCGCTCCCTGGGGAGCTGGTGCGTCGTCCTGAACTGGAATGTATACAAAGAGCTTTGGCGGAAAAGGGGCCCGTGTCCTCCCCCAACCCCAACAAGCCCTGGTTGTGCTGCCTGGAGCGGTGCCCAAGCGTCCGTACCAAGAAGCACTCGCGGCTCCCACAGCTTCCCTGACAGTTGCCCTAATGTCACCGGGTGGTTCTTAGAGAAGGACGTCGGTGCCTCTCCCCTGCTGCGCCCGCCACACCAGAAAACGCGAGAGCCCCTCTTCTTGGCCAGTCAGGCCTTTGTCACCCAGCAAAGGGGGTTTGAATGCACTGGATAAGCCCTACTGTGCTTGAGTGACACCCCAAACTGTGGACGTGGCTTCTTCAAGATATGAGGACAAGAAAAGAGGAAAATTGGCCTGTATCCCACTGTGCGCTTAGGTGACATGGATAAAACTTCAAGGGAGAGGCGGCCATGACAAGCAAGTGCCCCCAAACGTGCCTTTCTTGTTTGACTTGTCAGCGTAAGAAACGTCCACACCTGTAAGAACCTTTATGAGTTTATTTGCGCCAAACCAATGACAGTTGCCAGGACACAAAACCTCAACGGATTGAGAAAATGCTCCGGAAATGGCAGCTTTACCACTTTTTATCCATTATAGTCAAAGGGGAAATCCTGAGGGGGTGACGTGAAATCCACCGGTGACACATGAGGGCGGCGGGAGGAAGCAGAGACGGGTGGGACAGAAAGCAAAGCGACAGGCACGCGCTTCCCTTACTCGGGCGGGTCCAGTCCCGGGGTTCACAACCAGCAACTGACACGATCACAGCACCAACCGGGGCACCTGTGGTCTCTGCTCTGGTGCTGCGACTGTGCCCGAGGGGTTTGGGAAAAGGGAAATTTCCCTGACATTCCAAAGGTGTGTTATCCCAGATGCAAAGAGACAACGCACGGCCTTAATGAAGGGGAAGGGTCGCTTCTGCCGGGGAAGATTCTAGCCTGGGGCAGGACTGCCCGCCATAAGCTGCTTTTAGTTAGAAAGCTTTCATTTCGGACCATCCCGTGTGGTTACTTTCAGCCTCTGGGTGCGTAAGGCCGCCACACAGGCCTCCTGAGCGGGTCAGGGGTGGTGTGTGGCCCCTTTCCGTCCACAGACTCATCCCCGGGCAGGACAGGGTAGGCGGAGGCAGGTGTCTCCCGCATTTTTCACAAGTTATCTGCTTTGGCTCAGAAAAGCAAGTTGCTCATTTCGCTTCGAGGTGAGGCTTCGTGCAGTTAATTTCGTTGAGGAGATTGGACTTTTTCTCTCCGCCGTCCGTTCCTAGGCTCCCTCCGGGCCACAGGCTTTAAGGCGTCTGACTGGCCACGCCGCGGACCCTGAAGAAAACGTTTGCGGAATGGGCACATTTGTAATTAGTGCAAAAATGTCAAGACTTTGTGGGCCCGGCCCCCTTCCCTAAGTGTGAGCTTTCTCACACTTAATTATCTCTCCCACGAGTAACTAACTAACGGCAGGAAAGTGCTCATGGGCATTTGGGGGAAACTGACCCACGGCCAGGCTCCCTCGTGGGTTTTGGATGGGCCCCACGCCCTTCTCCCTCTGCCCCCGAATTCCGCTCCCTCCCGGGGATTTCCTGGCACCCTAATCACCCCACCCACCCACCCACCTCCAGCCCCGCATCCCAGAAGAGACTGAACGGGATCAACTGCAAACTGCTCTGCCAAAGCGCCACTTTTTCCCACTAGACCGTCCGCTGGAGTCGGTTGCGCCGTGGACGGATCGGGTGGGTCTGTGCGGTCACTTCTGAATCACCTCATTCCAAGCACCCCTGGGAGTCACTTGGTCGGCTGCAGAGGACACTGCAAAATGACAAGCCCTGGAGGGTGGGCTGTCTTCCTGCTTCTCTTCCCCATCCCCCCCATTTTTTTTTTTACCTCAGTAGACCCGTGGGCTTTTATCAGCTCCAGAAAAACTCCTGAGTCAATTCACAGGTGCCCCGAGGCCCCCGCTCCCAGAGGTGGAGAGGATGTTGGAGGTGGCCCCTCGGGGACAGTGAGGAGTCGCCTGAGCGTCTGGGCTGGAAGCCTGGATCCTGGGGCCATTCATCCATCTTCACTAAGCAGCTGTGTCCAGACCTGGAGAGTGTCGGGGTGGAAGGTCGCTACACCAAGGGCTCCGTGGCGGGTGGGCCCCTACTGTGTGGCGACAGAGCCAGCAGCAGACCCGCGGCACGTGGGGTCCGGGTCCCTGCAGGCTGCTGGCAGGCGTAGGGCGGGGGGCGGGGGGCAGAGCATTCAGGACAGCGGCACGTGATGAAGGGTGGGACTCCCGGCACGGAGGCTGCAGGTCCCACAACACGTCAGGGCCCCACTGAGACGTCGCTTTGCAACAAGAGGCCATTGATGGAGGGACAAACTGCACCATCTGTCAGTGTCCCCAGACCCAGGAGAAAGACCAGCGGCTGAGTGTCACCAGCAGGGCTCAGAGCCTCGTCTCCAGCTGCGGCCGCCTGGTCTCGGCTGACGGCCACCCGCCCACCAAGCCGCCACGCCTCCCCGCCCTGCTGCGTGCCCTGTGCCCCTGCGCCGCGGGCCGGCAGCCCCACTTTCCTCCAACTTCGCTGTCCTCTGCAGCACTCATTTTGCCTCCTGCACATGATTTCAGGCCCCCAGCTGGTAGCCTTTCTGTCACTGCCGGTGCGCAGAGCCGGTTTACGGCGACAAACACCTCGTGACGATCAGAGGACTGGGGCTCGTGCCACGTGGTTATGGAATTGCATTAGTCGTGATCTTGAAAACACATCTGGAGGGACTAGTTGGCACAACATACAGACCATGTACAAGAAAGGGTCCCTGACCTAGGGGCTGGTTGGCGCCAGGAGGGGCCTCTGGTCCCCCGGTCCCCAGGTCCCAGACTTGCTACACTTGGGACGCGCCTTCTCTCAGCTTGTCAAAAATAAACAAGGGAGAATTGTTCTTCCCGGGACAGGTGCCGGGTCTTTCAACACCCAGCCGTAGCCGAGACTCCAGTCCTCCAAGACGCTGTGGGGCGGACGGGTTCCCGAGCGTCCCTGGTGGAGCCCTAAGGGAGTCAGTTTCCGTTTCAGCTCTGGTGACAATGGGGCCACTCTGCTTGCTGCCACACAGGTGAAAGCATGTCCTTCCCTCAAGAGTGAGGGCACACTGGGCCTTGGGCGCCTTCTTCCGCACGGCTGTGCACGAGGATGTCCGTGCGCAGGCGTGAATGGAGGATACACAGTAGGTACACGGTATATTTGTGGTATCCACACAGGATACACACACTATATATACACAATATACACAAAGGATATACACAGTAAACATATGCTATACATACAATATACACACGGGATACACACAGGGTACGCACACAGTAGGCACACAGCACGCACATGGGAGGCACGCACCCCCAGGCATCCCCTGCAAGCCACGTGGGTGTCCGGGACTCTGCCCCCAGCCCAGCCCGCTCTCCCCCGTGGCTTGGCCAGTACACGGCTCCCGTGTGAATTAATTTGTTGCTTAGATCATCTCCCAACAATAACCCTCAATGGTGTGACATTGATCTGATTCAAAAAGCACTTGTTAGGTTCATACGGCCCAAGCTTGTGTCCCAACAGATAACAGTTTCCAGAAACTCAGCCTCCGTTCAGCTGGGCCTCGATCGATCGGGGTTGCGGGCGCTGAGCTCGGCGTCGGTGCTGGGCGTTTCCCGAGCCCCGGGAGGAGGGCCGGTGCAGGGCCCGGGGGGCGACCCCTCGAGGCTGCAGGGGCAGCTCCCCCGGGAGCCACCTGCCTGGGCAGCTCGCAGCCGCGCCGTGACTGTTCACATCTCTCATCTTTGCTTTCCCTCAGAGGAGATTCTGAAGACCCACATCGCCCACTGGTGGTCACCGGATGGCACGAGGCTCGCCTACGCCACCATCAACGACTCCCGCGTGCCTGTCATGGAG
>PVJD01019848.1:0-10770 GCA_004026545.1 Mormoops blainvillei
TTAATTTTGTGAAAAACTGCAAAATTGTCTTTCGAAGTGGCTGTACCATTTTGCATTCCCACTATCCCTAAGGGAAGTTAATAAAGGCTCATAAAGGCAAATTTCCTGTCATAGAGAGGGAGAGGGAGAGGTTTTTAAGTCAAAACAAATACCCTAATAGGTAATAAGACACTGAAAAAGACTTCATGCAAAACAACTACATAGTATAGCGTTCTTTTAATTCATCTATGGAAATTAAGTATGTAGAAAAAATGAATACTTTTCTCAGTACAGCTGTGGAGTGAAACTGGAGGAGCCAATGCAATGCTGAAATGGCGGAACTGCCCACAACCACCCTGAGTTAATTCATGTATCACGCTTCCGTATCGGCGCTGCAGAGAATGACAGCGGCACACGATTGTTAATTTGCTTAGTCAAATGCTACAGCGTTTTCCAGCTCTGCCTCTTTCGTAAATGGTTTGCAAATATGCTTTTTATTCCTTCTCTAGTACTGTAATTGCCAATAATTAAATTGAACTCAGATCAGGTAGATTAGGATACCCAAGGGTAGTGCCCACACACCTGTATTTTTTAAAAGGTGATTCTAATGTGCTGCGGGGGGTGGCAGAGCACTGGCCTAGATTATCCATGACTAATAAGCAGGAAGAATCAAACACTTAATATAAACAATTGGTAAATAAAATTTTACTATTCATACACAGGTTTGGCTTTGAGTAAAGAAAGAAAGAAAAGCAACAATTCGAATGGCAAATTATACACCACTTTTACATACATCTTTCCACTTAAAGCTCCAAATAACCCTGTGAAGAAAAGAGCAGATTTTCTTTATTTTTAATTTTATTTCTCGTTTAAAGATCAGTCACTGAGGGTCAGAGCCCCTTAATGACTTGCCCAAGGCCACACAGCTCCCAGGCTGTGAAGCCCAGACCTTCTCAGTTGTGTGCAAACCATGGAAAATGCTCTTTTCCTGGCCCAGGGCTCCATCCCAGTGACTCCCGGCATCTTTTCACTCACTGGCCCCTTTTCCATGGCTCTCTCTTCAATCAAGTCGAGTGGCTGCCACTTTTTTTAGCATTCTCTGTAATGTCTCAATACAAATGAGCAATGGTATGTTAAGAAAGTGAAAATCAATGCCACTGATTAAGAAACTGTCCTCTAATTTGCCTGCCTGACACTCAGCTTTAAAAAAGATGCATGAGTGAAAAATCTGTGCCTGGTTTGATTGCTTATGAAGAAAATCCCTTTAAATGTGAACGTTTATTTAAAACTGTCAAGATAACAGTAATGTTAATATTTACTACACTTTTACTCTGCTAAGCATATAAATTCTCTTAATTCTCACAATAATTCTGCATAAGACAGATGCTGTTCTCACACCATTTCACAGGTGAGAAAATAATGGCATAGAGAGGTTAGGTATCTTACCCTAAGTCATATTAGTTACGAACACTTGTCACTGACTAAAGGAGAGAGCTAGTCAGCCATGCCACTGTCCATCGCTTTCCCGAAAGTGTCTTGTAAGCTAGGGCTCATCCACTCTCTATGTTCCTAGTAATAGGAAAAGTCCATTCCTACCAGAATTCAAATGTATGAGTGTTATTTTTTTATTTTTCATTACTTTGAAAATTGGTAAAAGCCAATCCCCTCCCTCTGTATTTACAATTGTGCTGGTTGGGGGCCTTCTCTGATCTCACTCAGGCCTTCAGTGATGCTCACACTTCAAAAAAAAAAACAAAAAAACTATTGATGTTGTATTTTTTCCATCACTATTTATCCCCCTTATACCCTCTTTCACCCACTCCAGTGCAATCACACCGCTGTCCATGTCCATGGGTCCTTTTTCCTTTTGCTCCATCCCTCCGCCCACTAACCTCCCCAAGAGCTGTCAGCCTGCTCTGCTCGCCATCTGAGTCTGTCTATTCTGCATGTTAGTCCAGTTTGTTCATTAGATTCCGCATGAGTGGAACCGTGTGGTGTTTGTCTTTCTCTGACTGGCTTATTTCACTCAGCATAATGTTCTCCAGGTCCATCCATGCTGTTGCGAAGGATAAAATTTTTCTTCTTTTTTATGGTTGAGTAGTATTCTATTGTGTAAACGTATCATAGTTGTTTTATCTATTCATCCACTGATGGGCACTTGGGCTGCCTCCAAATCTTGGGGGCTATAAATAACTCTGCAGTGAACACAGGGGTGTTTATGTTCTATTGAATTAGTGTTTTGGGTTCCTTCGGCTAAATTCCCAGAAGTGGAATAGCTGGGTCATAAAGCAGTTCCATTTTTAATTTTTTGAGGTATCTCCATACTGCTTTCCACAGTGGCTGCACCAGTCTGCATTCCCACCAACAGTGCAGAACTGTTCTTTCTCCACATCCTCCTCAGCACTTGTTGTCTGTTGATGTATGGTACTGGCATAAAAACAAACAAAGGTCAATGAAACAGAATAGATAACCCAGCAATAAACCCATGCCTTTATAGTCCGTTAGTATTTGACAGAGGAAGCAAGCACATACAATGGGTTAAAGATAGTTTACTCAGTAAATGGTATTGGGAAAATTGGACACATACATGCAGAAAAATAAAACTAGGTTACCATTTTGCCCCACATACAAGAATAAATTCAAAGTAGATTAAAGACCTAAATGTTAGACCTGAAGCCATAAAAATCCTAGTAGAAAACATAGGCAGTAAAATCCTGGACATTGCTCATAGCAATATTTTTTTCTGCTATATCTCCTCAAGCAAGGGAACCAAAAGAAAAAATAAATAAATGGGACTACATCAAACTAAAAAGTTTTTGCCCGGCAAAGGAAACCATCAACAAAAGAAAAAGACAACCCACTGAATAGAACATATTCACCAATACACTTGATAAGGGGTTAATATCCAAAATTTATAAAGAACTTATAAAACTCAACACCAAAAAAACAAACAATCCAATTAAAAAGTGGGCAAAGGACCCGAATAGACACTTCTCCAAAGAAAATATACAGACGGTCAATAGATGTATGCAAAGATGCTCATCGTCACTATTACAAATCCCCCCTTTCAGACATCCCACTTTATTTATAGTCTTACAAAGGACAATGGGCGATGGTCTCATTACCTTCTAGTAACTGCTTCCTGCTGGACATGGCTGCTGCCCACCTACCCTTGGGTCTGGGGGTCCCTAAAAGAGGGAGGGGTGTGGCATAGAGGACGGCCTTCCTGTGAGGGGAAGGACCTTGCAGAGTCCAGGTCAGTTGGCTGTAACCGGGGAGTGGCAGGCTCGATGTCCAAACGCTGGCATTACTGGACAGTTGGCATCCTTGTCGTATTCTGGAGGTAACAGATTTGGCAAGAGGGTTAGAAGGCACAATTAAACTGTAACCACTAAATGACAAAGGCAGGGACCAATTCTTCAACATCCCACATTAGGAAAAGGACGGTCTATCTGGAGGAAGGTGTGTAAGGCATGCTACACTTGTCCAAAGCCTTTTTGCCCACTGTACTTAGCTTGGGCTGAGGGGAATACTTTAGGGTTTCTCCCCTTTCAGATTTCTGGGCCCTTTCTGTCCAAGCCATTAGGGCAGAAAAGGGAAAATCAGTTTTAAAGTGAAGCCCACAGACCGCTCAAACACATCACCAACTCAACCACTTAGTTCAGCCAAACCGTTGAGTCTCAGGGGGCGATGATGAAAATGGGCTCCTTAAGTGAGGTCTACATTGCAACCAATCACTCAGGTCATAAGGTCATAGGCTTATGCCCTATGAAAACAGAAGGAAGAGCACACATGTTAATTCACACAGCAACCCACAAACCAGTCTCTGTGCCCGTGAGACTGTCTTTTGGGAAGACGTCCAGTTGCAAGGCCTTTGCTGAAGTGACATTTAACAGTGGCAATTTGACAGGTCCTTCGTGTCTGTAAATTGAACAGCTTTGGTGATATTACAGACCCAGTTTCAATTTCCAAATGAAAACATACTTTCAAGACGGCTAGCTGCACTATTCCTATTTCTAATACTGAGCATTGCGATTTTCCTTGAACCATGATTTTTCTCCTTAAGATCACCCTCGTTGTCATTAAAGGGACTACATTGAGTCCGGTTTTTAATTTTGCTTGTTCGTTTACATAAACCCACCAAGAGCAGCCATGGATTACCTACGATCTCTAAGTCCGCTTTGCTGGAACTCACACAGGGAACCTTTAGACTGACTTTGGAGTCTGCCCCTTGGGGCACAGAAGCTGAGCCACACACCTGCCATCTGGCTTCGCCTGTACCAGTTGTTTCACTCAAGCCCTCGAGGCTTCCATTGCGCCTGGAGGTTCCTTTTCAGCCATCTTTCGGGAAAGCAACCTTGGTTCCTTCCCTGGAAAGACTGCTACAAACCACACAAGCTACCAAAGCACCGGGATTTTTCTCGTGGGCTTTCGTTAGCTTCGCAGGTCAATCCCCAGTTCCTCAGGGCTTTCTGGTGGCATCCAGAACCCAGACATGCCTCCTTCAGGCATGACATTCCAGGCAAAATCATGGTTAACAAAACCACCACTAATGACTGGTCTTATTGTTTCTATGCAAAGAAACCTATGTCATCACTCACTCCTTCAAAATGCCAAATTCTGGAGGGATCAGGTAAGGGAGAAAAATACAAAGGTGAAGGAAAATCCCTATCCTTCTGATATTCACCAATATTGCGACTCCACGCCTTACACCTTCTCTTACTCACTTTTCTACGTAGTATGAAGTTTTAACTTTCCCCGGAAACCTCAACTTCCTTTTTAGAACAGATACAGAGTAAAATTCAAAACACAGAGTTCCAGAAGAACAATACGCAGGTAGAGGCCTTCTCTTGCACCAGTGCGTCCACTGGTCTCCCAGCAGGGACATGCCCTTTCACATCCGACTAGAGGCACTCTCTCGCCCGCACTGCGGCGCCTGCCAACCTCCTGGCAGAGAGAGACATGCTCCTCTGTCTCAGGCTGGAAAACTCGTCAGCCCCGAATGACCCTTCCTGGGTCCCGGGTGGCAAAGGCATTCTCCCCAGCAGCTTACAGGCAACATTTCCTAGGTCTTCAAATACAGAGGATTTCTAATAGGACACAAAACAAAATTCAGACCCTATTCCCACAAAATCAGAAAACACGTAGCTGAGGTTTCCTTTCCTCCAGGTTCCAGACTTTCACAGCCTTCATACATATTTTTACCCACCCAGATTTAACCGTAACTCACTTTTAATCCCTGTTCCTTTCCTCAAAGGGAAGGACTATCCTTAAGCTCAGTACCTGGCAGCTAAAAGTCCCTAGCTTTACAAACACATGCATAAAGTAACAGAAACATTATCACCCCGTATCGGGGTTCACCGCCTTTCTCCGGAAGAGGAATTTCAAGCCTCCCTCCAGAGTGCAGGTCCAGCTTTCCCTTTCAGCATCGACCACAGCAGCAGGGTCTGCGTTCCCCTTAGGTGGTACCCATTCTACTTGTGTGTGGTAAATCCAGGGTTTAATTCCCATCGGCTTCAGGGAAGAATGCGTTGTCAATACGACGTTGCAGGGACCAGTGTGTTGTTCAGACAGCTGCTGTTCAGGGCCTTGAGTCTCTCAGGTTTTCAGTAAGACTCGGTCTCCTGGCTGAGGCGGGTGCAGGGGCTCATCGGACGGGTAGGGGGAACTGCAACGAGCAAACTTGTGCAAAAATGGTTACCATTTTCCCTAAATGTTGTACATATTGCTTAATTCTTGGCCCACGCTCCAAGTCTAGAGGGGGTGTTCCTAAACTAGAGATTTGGAGGGGTTTCCTATGAACTATTTCAAAAGGGCTCAATTTGAGCCCACTTCTGGGCGTCACCCTAATTCGGAGCAAAGCAATGGGGAGTGCCTGGTCCCATTTTAAATGTGTTTCCTGGCATATTTTTGCCAGGGTCTTCTTTATTGTGTGATTCATTTTCTCAGTCTCCCCCATGGACTGTGGTCTCCACGATGCACGCAGTTTCCATTGTATCTGTAGAGCCTGTCCAACCTTCTCGGGGATCTCTGAAGTGAACAATGGTCCGTTGTCGCTTTGAGTGCTTTGGGGAAGCCCAAACCTAGGAATTATTTAAGTAACAGTTTTGCCACCTCAGTTGCCTTTTCAGTCCTAGTGGGCTATGCCTCTACCCATCCAGAAAAAGTATGCACACAGACCAATAAGAATTTGAAGTTTCCCTTGGTTTTAGGCATTTGTGTGAAGTTCACCTGCCAGTCCTCAAACGGACACATCCCTTTATATTGTACCCGCTTCTCTCTGTCATAGGATTATTCTTCACACATATCTGACAACCTTGGCTGATCCTCTGGACAGTCCTTTGCAAGTAAGGGCCTTTTAAATGTGGCCTAATGAAGTCCATTAAAGCATCTTTTCCACAGTGAGTCCCTTCATGTAGGTGTTTGAGGATGGGATACACTGGAGCCTCCGGGAGTAAAATCATCCATGAGCATTGACCTTCTGCATAGAATTTGGGGTGGTGTTAGTGAATCCCCGTGCACGGGCCCGGTCCTCATCCTGTTCTGTGTAATGAGGTTTAAACTCTGACAAGTCCAGATGGGGGACCAGAACCCCTAGGCATGGCAGCTCCTTGGCTGCCTATCTTGCTGGTTTATCAGCAATTTGGTTTCCCTGATTTGTTTGGGAGCTGTCCCTCTGGTGTCCTGGGCAGTGTGTTATTGTCACCTGGTCCTGTACATTCACTACATCTAGCAATTGTAAAATCTCCTCTGTATGCTTAACATCCTTGTTGCCTGAACTTAAGAGTCCTCTCTCTCTCCATATTGCCCCATGGGCATGGCCTACCATGAAGTTCCACTAAAAGTCCCTAGGTTCGCAGGGACATCCTGCAGCTTTCTGAGGCTTAAACCTTGTAAACACCTTAAAACACAGATGGTCACCCTTGGACCCCAGTTCATGACCTTCAGAACCAAAGCCATCCCTATCAGAACCAGTCGCACAGAGAACCCGACTGGTGCAATACGCACACAGCAGCATAATCTGAAGAGCACTTTGTAGAGGGAATCAAGGCTGATACCAGAGATGAAATGCTAATTGCCCTGACTTATAATGTAAATGCTTCTCTCTTACCCCTGTAAGCCCTTTTTTCACGCCAATTGCCCTGACTTATGATGTAAATGCTTCTCTTTCACCTCTGTAAACCCTTTTCGAGCCAAATCTATACAGCGCCTCCCAAGACCCTTACCCCACTTGGCCCAGCATAAAAGGAATGCGGGGCTATTGTTCTGGGCTCAGAATTTGGAGTTTGTCTCCTCTGGTCCGTGCACGTAAATAAAGGTCGTGCTCCTAACCCCTCAGTGTCTGGTCATTTCATTTTTCCGTAACAACTTAGCCCACCACCTGGTCCAGGTGCCTGGAGCCTGAGCACAGGTTCCCTTAGTCCCATCTGGGCTCGCCAAAACTCCAAGTGAACAGACAGGGGCAACCTGGAAGCAGCATATTGACCAAATCATTATCCCCAACTTCATCATTCAAAACAGTGCTCGGAAACAAAATTTCAGCCAGTCTCACTTCTCTGATCCCTTCCCTGTTCTGTTTCCTTTTCACTTTTCGGGCGTGATTAGGCGACTAAGGCCCTCATGAGGGGCGCAGAGCAATTCTCAGAGACTGGGAAAACCCTGCAGTCTCATTCTCCCACACCCGAGGGGGTCAGTCTGCCAGGACAACTCTCAGCCACGTGTTGGGAACCAAAAACTGTTACTGAATGTGGACCCGTTGGAAGGGTGGTGGTGCTTAGATACTGTTGGTGAAACAACACCCCCTTTCCCCAGGTCCCGCTGTTCTAGGTTCTTTGCCCACCGCCCTTAGAAATTATGGTTCTCAATGCCAGAGTTTGGAGAAAAGGAAAGGAGCTATTTATTCAAAAGTTATACAGGTTTTTGAATAACGGCTAAATGTCGCCATTAAATCTCAAAATCCCTTTAAAACACTCACCAACACACATAGTCCTGCCCTTCCCCCACCTCTGCTCAGTAAGGGGTACCGTCCTTCAGGAGGAAAAGAAGTCCAGAGATCAGCTAGGCAGGCCTCTTCCGGTTCCCAGCACCATCCGCTGTGCTGCTGGGATCTCCAGTTCTTAATCCAAAACCACGTGACACCTTCTCATGGCCCACTGGCAAGAGCCCTCTCTCCCCTTGCCTTCCCACAAGGTCTACACACCCTGTGGTGGCGTGTGGAGAACCATCTGTCAGCTCTCAGTGCACAGGCTCTGTAACTGGGAAGCTTCTTCCCATTAACCTCCAGGGCTCAAATTAAGAAAACCTTCCTGATTAGCCTTGTTGATAAGCAAAGTAAGTGTCTTTGTATATCAGGTATGGAGCTATCTCACCATTATTGACATGCAAAATGACGCTCAATGGCCCTACTCCACAGCAGGTCTGAAGCTGGCCTGCTATTGATGTGCAAAGTAACTCAGAAAGGCCCTGCTGGAGGTCTCCCTTCCCCTTGGTGGCCGCCTTGGGATGGGGGAGGGAAAATATCTTATATATTTTTTCTTGGACACCCCACATTCTGGACACCACTACAGTGTAGCAGAAAGTGAAACCGGGAAAGACTCACGCAGAGTTTATTAACGCCTATGGGCCCAGTGGAGTACCCTCTCAAAGCCTGGGCCCAGCACAATAGCTCTGCATTCCTTTCCTGTTGGGCTAAATGGGGAGGGTCTTGAGAGTTGTGGCACAGGTTTGAGAAGGATCCTGGGAGGCGTGGCACAGGTTTGGCTCAAAGCGATTTACAGAAATGGTAACAGAAACATCTACAGCATTAGTCAGGGCAATGGCATTTCATCTTTGGCGTCTCAGCCTTGATTTCCCTCTACAACAGATCCCCCTGTGGGGGAACCCTATTACATAATCGTCAAAGAACTGCAAATTAAAACCACAATGAAACACTGTCTCACCCCTGTCAGAATGGTCGTCATCAATAAATCAACAGATACACCTTTGAAAGCCCTGTTAGTGCACTGTGGCTCCACGTCCCAGTTATGAGGTCTCATACTGTACGGTAATTGTTGATGTAACTGTCCTCCACAATTCTATAAACTTCTTGAGAGAGAGGTCATGCTTTTTTCTCTTCTTTTTTGTTGTTTATTCTATTACAGCTGTCCTGATATTCTTCCTTTATACCGCCCTCCTTCTAGCCGTCCCCCCACTTCCACAGTCAGTTCTTTCTCCGTTGTCCCTGTCCCTGGGTCATTCACACATGCTCTTTGACTAGTCCCTTCCCTCTCCTTCTGCCATTTCTCAAGATCAGGCCTTTTAATCTTTTCACTCCAATGCCTGTCTTGGTACCCTTACAAAGATGGGGAAGATTTAACTTCCAAATGAAAAGGTGTGCTATAGAATCTCGGTAACAATGCCTTTAATTTAAGGATTTAAAACTAATTCTATAATCAAACTTCTTTAATGATAAGGTAATCTAATGTAAAAAATTTAGGTTGAGGAACTTCGTAACCAATCAAGGGCAACTGACAAACAGGAAAAAAGTTAAGGTTTATACCAAAAAAATTCTACTAATAATTTCAGCCTTTTTGCTAATTATCTAGCAAGAAAACACAGAAAATCATAGACTTATCCACTAATCAAAGTTATAAGTATTTCTTTTCAGTGTTAATTTTAGTGTTTTGTTTTTTTTTTTTATTCCCCAGCTAGTGCTTTTAAAAAAGCAAACAGTATGGGGATGTATAAAAATTTCAACTTCTTTTTAAATTAAGAACCAAGGACATGCCTTTATAGTTAGTAAAATAATATGCATAAAGGGAGAGGAAGGAGGAGAGAGAAAAGCTAGGAAAGGGGCAAAAAGGAACTGAGGAGGAACTAGAAAACAGGAAGAAAAAAAATAATGTATAGGTTTACTGAGAAGTTAGCACCAAAACAAGAGACACATGGAGCAAGGAAAGTTCTACATTTCTTACCTCCATAATAATCCCCACTGAGCAGCCCCCACCATAGAATTCAAAATTCAGGGCCATATACAATTCCATCTATTATCAAAAGATGGGTATATTTGCTCTCATCACATAAGACTATATTCTAATCTTTCTAGTTTCCAACCCTCAACCCCATTTCTCCCTCCCCTCTCCTCTCTCTCTCTCTCTTTCTTTCTCTCCCTATCTCTGTCTCTACCTCTATCTCTTTCATGTTCTGGCAAGAGGACATACATTTAATACATTTTATAAAAAAGAAACCCTAGTTGTACTGTGAGCACTTTTTGAAAAATAGCTGCATAACTGTTTTCTTATAAGAAAGAAAATGTGGTCAGAAGTCCCTGCATTTTAGAAAATGTTTTCAGCTTCAGATAAAATTTGGTTAGAGACTAACTCTGGTCTCTTAGTAGATGTCCACACCTCGGAAATAAATTAAAGAAACAGGAGCATGGACCTCTGTGTGTGTTGCAGTGAGTTTGATTGGAGAGCCAGGACCACCTACATAATTTGTGGTACTTAGGACAAAATGAAAATACAGGGTGCCTTGTTAAAAAATTGATAAGAATTTCAAGTTGAGGACAGCAGAACCTCCAACCAAGCAGGGGGTCTTTCTAAGGATTATGTCCTGTACAACTGCACGTGTGACACGCCCATGAAGCTGATCTGTAGAGAGGTTTATCTGGTAGGGGCTGCTGGCAGTCACGAGGGGAAAATGCAGAGGTAGCTGGTGTGTTCTGCCGATGAGTGACTGTCTCAAAGTGTAGACAAGTCACAAGCTGCAGTGGTGACTGAGTTTAAGTGTTATTAGAGATAAAAGAGTGTAGAC
>PVJD01019849.1:0-10768 GCA_004026545.1 Mormoops blainvillei
AATTCAGTTTAAGATTTATTTCCTTACACCTTTACCAACATTGAATAGTATGCTTTTTTTAAAAAAAGACTTTATTTATTTATGTTTAGACAGAGGTGAAGGGAGGGAGAAAGAGAGGAAGAGAAACGTCAGTGTGTTGTTCCTCTTGTGTGCCCCCGACTGGGAACCTGGCCTGCAACCCAGGCATGCGCCCTGACTGGGGATAGAGCCAGGGACCCTTGGTTTGCAGGCTGGCACTCAATCCGCTGAGCCTCACCAACCAGGGCTTGAATAGTATGTTTTAAAAAAATTGGTTACTTAATAGGTAAGAAGTGCTACCTACATATCTTTATTGTTAATTTATTCATTTGTGAATTCAATGTTTATATAATCTGAACTAATTCTAAGACTTCTGGTGGATAAATCCATAACTTGAGTTTGGTGACAATGCATTATTAGTAAATTATTGTTAAATCCAAGCCATTAAATTTCTCACCTATCCTCAACAATAATGTGTAGTATATATGAAACATTGACTATGTACCATGAACTTTGGTAAGGGCTTTCAGGCATCACACATCAGGTCTAACTATTCATCCTCAAGCCACATGCCTACTTCTCAACTTTTCTTGATAATAAAACTCAATAATAATCCATCCTTATTGCCTCCAGTTTGTTACCCTCCCCCAAGTTTTGCCTCAATCCACTTGAGTACAGATTCTGTCTGCCATTTCACTGAGTCTGAAGGACACAATCTCCCTATCTTCTAATTTAAAAAATAATTTTGAATTTCTTATCTTCCTCCACACCTCAGCAGGCATTCAAAGTTGCTTTCGAGAGCTGTTTAAAAAGGATTTAAATGGGTGAGTCACTTTTTGTCTCGTCTTCTGTGACACCACAGTCTTCTGGTTCATCTCCTCCCTCCCTGGCAGCCTTTTCAGTCTGTTCTCTGTGGGCTCCTTCTTGTCGTGTCATCTGATCAAGGTGGGAGTACCCAGTGATCCATTAATGATCCTTTTTTTGCCCTACGCATTTTCTTTTTAGGAGAACGCTTCATAGAATTTTAGCCCCATAAGCTCAAGGAATTTTACCTGAAATTTTTTTCAATGTGGTATTCCTAACACTTAGAAGCGTACCTGGTTCATATTAGGTGCTCAATAAATATTGGATAAATAGATAAATGAAAAAGTCTAGGTTCAAAGCATAAGTATCATGTTTATGTTGATGTCTTTTAAATGATAACCCCTGGCTGGATTTCAGCTTGTAAACTTCAGAGCTGTGATTCTGATCACAGGGTTGGTTAAATGGTACCTCCAGCTTAGCACGTTCCAGGCAAATCTCTTGATAACTTTGACCTGTTTGTTGTTCAATCTTCTCCACCTCATAATTAGGTGGAAAACCTAGTACCCATTCTTGATTCCCTGCCCCACTTTGAATCCATCAGCATGTCCGTTTGAAAGGCCGTGCAAAGTCAGGACGGTGGGGGAGGGGGCGTCCTCAAGAACAGCAAAGTATATTCCCCACAGCCCATGGTTGGGGGAAGGGGGAAAGGGGCTGATATATCGGTTAAGATATTTTTCATAACAATGGCAAGTTGATAGCTGGTTGATAGCTGTGCTGCAGCCCTGGGCAAAGGCGTCCCTGACTTTGGGAGCTTTCAATGACACTGTACACAGGTAGGGGAACTTACACAGTGCCTGCAAGAGAGGCAGGGAGGTAGAGACTCCCATGTCATGGGGTACTCTTGCCCTGACTAAAGATGGCAGCCCAAAGGAGGCAAAAGATAAGGGGAAACCGGCAAAGTAGCACATTGGCGGAGGGGCTAGATATGAGGTCTTGTAGGAAGCTCTTGGTCAGCATTTAAAAATAAAGGTGGGCTGAGAGAGAAAGGTAGCAGCCATGCAGTTTGAAATGGTGTAGAAAGGCCCCCCATCTGCCATGCGGCCTGGTATGTGAGGAGGCGCCATGCAGTTTGGAGTAAGGAGATGACGCATAGTTTTAGATTAAGAGCTGGAGTAAGAAAGAAGAGACCTGCTGGGAATTGCTGGGCCCAGCTTCACCAATCACGGATTTCTGGGACCCTGGAATGCTGAACTGACCAGGGATGCTGAGCTACAGACTTCTCTGCTCTTTCTGAAAGACAGTACCTCTGACTGGCATTTTCTGAAACTAGCCCGGGTTGGCAAGGAGGGGCAGGATTATGTGTTTTGGGGTGTTTTTTAAAGAGAGTGGGACTTAACAGCAGAAATCTGCCATTATTTTGAATCTGTATAACTTTTAAATAAATAACCCTTTTCCTTTTTTAACCAAACTCTTGCACCGGGAGTCGTGCTTCTTGCAGTGGGCAGTTGAACCCCACGGCTGTTCCCGAACAGCATAGGCGGGGCTGTGTTACACCTTTAACATTGTCGCCAGCAAATCCCGACCCTGTTCATCTTTGGTTCTACCCTCTTTGGTTAAGCCACTCTCATCTCCCATCTGGGAACTTAAAACTGATTCCTCACTCCGCAACCTCACACTTACCTTTTCACACTAACCCATAAAGAACCCTGTCAGAGTATTTAAAGAATGTCATCTCACTCTCTTGCTCGGTAGTTTCTAATGGCTTTCCCTGCCCTGATTAAAAAGTCTAAATTTCTTACCAAGACCTATGAGATTTGAATCATCCTTAAAATCAATTTAGGATGTGAATTGGATCACAGATATGTCAGGGTTGGCAAGATATAGAGGCTTGCTGTGTTTCTAGGTGAAAGGTAGCAACCCCTTTCCCCGGCAATAGCCGATGGCCAGCCAATCAGGTTTTTTAGTTCCAGATTTTGTTTCCTAAAAGCTGGTGCTTTGCAGGGACAAGGATATATCATTAGAGGGCATTTCACAGCTGCTAAGACAGGTACTAAAGGAAAACTTACTGTAAATGAACAGGGCATAGTACTGTAAGTAATACGTAAAGCAAAAGCTTAAATATTGTGTTTATTCTTAAAGTAAAGAAATAGGAAAACTGCAACATCAGAAATGACCACAGGCTGTTGCTCTTTACCCACAATTTGGGGAATTGGTAGCATTTCTTATTGTTCAGGAGTGATTTTTTGTGGACTGTAATTTCACTGGTCTATATCAACTAATTTATTACACATATTCTATGTTTTATAAATGTGATTGTGAATATTGAATGTATATATTAACACACTTATCTCAACACTAGTTCTATTTCATGACTTTTTTTCTTTACCTGTGGAAATAAAACTTTTTTATCTTAATGTGTAAGTACACTAGAAGAAAATAATGCAGAATATATGAATTTTACATTTTTCATTGTTGATAGACTATTTAAAAATGCCTCGTATTTTCTCTTACACTTTCATAATTTGACGTGTGCTTATTTTATATACACTGACTGTTTTTGAAAAAACAAAGACCTATTATGTCCACAATCATACATATGTCTATGGCATATTTTAAGGTATCTCAAATCCTGGAATTTTTATCTCATATCCTGGCATCTTCTACTGTCATTTGCCTTGTTATGGAATGATAGACCCTTATTCATGTTTAAATTTTCAATCTCTTCAAATATGTCTAGCTTATTGTCTTTAACCTTCTTTTAGATTTTAACATATTTGTGAGAAAGAACTAAGGATTTAAAAAAATTAACTAATCAATTTTCTAATCAAGCCTTTTCACTTCACACTTTATAGAGATAAATTAGCATGGTGATTTAGAACTCAGTATTAGCTGTTTTTAATCTTCAATATTAGTATAAAAATAAACTTCCATTTGTGTTTGATATATTTTATACAATAGAAACCAGCTATTAAAAATTCTTATTTGTTGTCAATTAAATGCCTTTCAAAATCAATCCTTTGATTATGACAACCTTCTAGTCCCTTGAAATCTTTAGTTAAAAAGTGCACATTAAAATAGCCTGTCGTTAATTCCATACCAGCTCACAAGTTTGCATCCTACACAATTACTAAGAGAAACTTAAAAAAACCCATACTATTAGTTTTTTAAAATATGGAAACATGTATGCCCATGTATAATGCAGAGACTAAATTTCAAATGCAGATTTGACTGTTGAAACAATGCCTCAGGCTCCATATTCCATCTAATGAAGGGTTCTGTAAAAGGCTATTAGGTGGTATATTGTGAACTCCAAGGCTTAAACTTTCTAGTATAAAATAAAATGTTAAAAGAAAAAAATCTATCATGGATATGAGTTTTAAAATTGTCATCAAGTTATTTTCCCTTCTGAGCATTTTCATGTTAACAAATGCAAACTAAGGTGAATGATGACACATGTTGAAGAAAAAACTTCATAATTTAAAATGAATTAAGTTTATTGAGGTGACGGTGGTTATAATACATCTGCATACCCTATTGGGTGCCTGCCACCCAAATTCAGTTTCCTTCTGTCACCATGTATTCCCCCCTTTCCCCTTCCTTCTCCCCCCACAGCCTCCCACTCTGCTTCCAGCAGTCTGTGGTCTGTATCTATGAGTTTGTTTTCTGTTTGTTTTTTTGTTTATTCATCTGCTGTTTTTTGTTCAATATCCCACATATGAGTGAAATCATATGGTTGTTGCCTTTTTCCATCTTACTTTGAGAATTAATGTATTATACAGTCTTACTACTGTAGGTGTCCAACAATTGATAAATGGATAAAGATGATGTGAGATATAAACACACACACACACACACATATAAAATATGAATGAAATCTTGCCATTTGCAACAATATGGATGGACCTAGAGGGTATTATTTTAATAAGTTGGACACAGAAAGATAAATACCATGTGATTTCACTCACATGTAGAGTCTAAAAAATAAAACAAATGAACAAACAAAATGCAACAAAAACTTATAGATACAGAGAACAAACGGATGGTTGACAAGGGGGAGAACACTAAGGATATTGGACAAAAAGGGAAAGGGGATTATGAAGTACAAACTTCTAGTTGCAAAATAAGTCACAGGGATGTAACATACAGCATAGAGAATATAATCAATATCATACTAACTATGTATAGTGACAGATGGTTCCTAGACTTAGTGTGGTGATCACTTTGTAAGATGCATAAATGTCAAATCACTGTTGCACATATGAAAATAATATAATATTTTATGTCAACTATAATTAAAATCAAGAAAATTAAAAAAGAATTTCTTAATTACATTAAGTTGGTTTTGTCCAAAAAATTTTAAGCACTTTAAATTGTGAATATTTTTAATAAACTCAAAAGTATAAAGAATTATAAAGCAATAACTTATGTTTCTAGTCCCAAGATGTATATTGATTTCTATTCTTAGAATGAATAGGTAGGGGAGAAAGTAAATTTAGAAATACTTTTTTCATGATAATGGACAAATATTTTTACTTTACCAAGGCTATATAAAAATCGAAGACACAAAATGATTAATATTTAGTTAATCAGAAAAGCTTGCATCATTAAAGTACAGTTTCTAAAGAAGAATCAAATGGATATTTTAGAAAAGAAATTTTGTAAAAAATGTTTTTTAATCCTCAATTAAAAAAATTTTGATTTAGTTTTACTTCAAATTTGAAAGTATAAAGATCCAAATATAAACATGAAATTAGATTTAGATGCTTGAATTTGAAACTATGACTGATCTTGACATAGAGTTTAACTTTACTGATTATAATTCCTAAAACATGTTGCATTTTGTTTATGTGTATTATCAGAACATGTACTAGACAGGTGAATGGATGAGTATTTGTTGTATAATTAGTACTTATTAACAGTGTCATTTTAACATTCATGCTTCATTTTATTTTATAAGAGAGAGACAGATATGTTATTTTATCCTAGACCCTGGAGTCTAAGTGTTGTGTTGTTAACATAGTTTGTTATTTCAGAATGTAAATTTTTGCCCAAATTTTGAGAATAAAGTTTTCTAAAAATGAGCATTCAAGATAAATCTCACAGGTAAGACAAAAATCATGTAAAAGTTTTTTTTTCTATATTAGTTATAAAGCTATATTCTCTAAAATTGTGTAACCAGTGAAAACATTTTTTTTTCTGATAAAATTGTTAGACAATATTTTTTCCCATGCTGGTAATGTCTCATATAACAAAAGCGTTTCTGAAAAATTATAAAATCCATTTGATGTATCATAATAGCACACTGATCTATAAATTACTAATGAAATTGTAGATATCAAATTCTAGCTTACAAATTACTTGTTCTTTGGATCATGATTTTTAAAATTTCACAAGTCAGAATTTCTGTGTTTCCTGATTACTTGAGTTGCTAAAATTTAATTTGTGCAAGCATTAAGTATTTTGCAGATATTAACTAATTTTAGTCTTGTTACCCTGTGAGCTATGTTCAATTATTATCCCCTCCACAGACGGGGATATTGAGAAGAGATGAATCATATGTCAGGATTGTGGACCCAGATAGCCTAGTTCTCAAACTGACACTCTTAACTGCTATACCATCATATTTCCTAATTTAAAGATGTGGCCAATCTCATCATTTATAGTATGTAAGGGGAAATTATATTGGACAATCCATTCAAAGTCTTTCTGTCTTATCCTGAAGTAGCAAAAGCTATGTATATTTTTTGAAGCACTATTGTGTACAAAGCTTACAGTTAGGTTCTGGAAAGATATGATTGTACATGGTCTTTGTCATTAAAAATACTCTAGAAACCTAGTTGGGAAGATGGATATATTTATAAATAGATAAACAAGTGAAATATTTATGATAACATAGAGAAAATAATGAACATTTTAATCTGAGGTTGGTAAAGAGATTGAAGAGACAAAGAAAGGAATCAATAATATTATGAAAGTCTAGCATAGAAATTGAGATAACATGCACATTTGATGACACCAATCAGAGTATTTTCTTAAAACAGGGACAAGCAGAATAACAATCAGACCTGGCCAAGATGGAGGCATAATAGATGCAATTCACTTCCTTGGACAACCAAAAGAAGGATAATAACCAATTTAAAAACAAAAAACAACAGAACTACCAGAAAATCAAACTGCATGGAAGTCCAACAACCAAGGAGTTAAAGAAGAGACATTCACCCAGACTGGTAGGAGGGGCAGAGATGGGAAGCCAGGGCAGAAAGGACATGCGATAAGGCTGTGGCTGGCGGACCAGGTGGTCCCATATTCCCGTGCGGATAAGCTGGGAGGAACAACTAGGGAGCAAGAGAGACTGTGCGACACAGGGTTTCAGCAGGTGAAACTTAAGCCTGAAAACCACAGGTTGTAAACACCTGTGGGGGTTACGGTGGCAGGAGAAATTCCCAGTCTCACAGGAGAATCTGTTGGAGAGACCCACAGGGTCCTGGAATACACATAAACCTGCCCACCCAGGAAATAAGCACCTGAAAGGCCACAATCCACTTGTGGGAAGCGAAGGAAGTGACAGAAAGTGGGGCGAGAGCCCAGCAACCTAGTAAGTGGCCTTGTTCCTTCTCTGACCCCTCCCCCACATACAGCGCACCAACGCAGCAAAGTGGGTGGCTCTGCCCTGGCGAATATCTAAGGCTCCGCCCCTTACAAGGGAATAGGTGCGCTGAGACAAAGAAATATGGCCCAAATGAAAGAACAGATTGAAACTCCAGAAAAAGAACTAAGCAACAAGGAGACAGACAACCTATCAGATGCAGAGTTCAAAACACTGGTAATCAGGATGCTCACATAAGTGTTTGAGTATGGTTGCAAAATAAAGGAAGAAATGAAGGCAATACAAAGTGAAATAAAGGAAAATTTAAAGGAAATCAACAGTGAAGGGAAGGAAACCAAGACTCCAATGGATGATTTGGAGAAGAAGGAAGAAATAAACATTCAACCAGAACATAATGTAGAAAAAAGAATTCAAAAAAATGAGGAGAGGCTTAGGAACCTCTGGGACAACTTTAAACATTCCAACATGTGAGTCATAGGGATGCCAGAAGGAGAAGAGGAAGAGCAAGACATTGAAAACTTACTTGAAAAAATAATGGAGGAAAACTTCCCAAATCTGGTGAAGGAAATTGACTTCCAGGAAGTCCAGGAAGCTCAGAGAGTCCCAAAGAAGTTGGACCCAAGGAAGCACACACCAAGACACACCACAATTAAATTATCCAAGATTAAAGATTAGGAGAGATTCTTAAAGGCAACAAAAGGAGAGAGTTACCTACAAAGGAGTTCCCATTAGACTATCAGCTGATTTCTCAAAAGAAACCTTACAGACAAGAAGGGGCTAGAAAGAAGTATTCAAAGTCATGAAAGGCAAGGCCCTACACCCAAGATTACTCTATCCAGCAAAGCTATCATTTAGAATGGAAAGGCAGATAAAGTGCTTCCCAGATAAGGTTAAGTTAAAGGAGTTCATCATCACCAAGCCCTTATATGACACGTTAAAAGGACTTATCTAAGAAAAGGTAGAAAATGAACAGTAAAATGACAACAAACTCACAACTGTCAACAACTGAACATAAAAAACAAAAACTAAGCCAACAACTAGAACAGGAACAGAGTCACAGAAATGGAGATCACATGTAGGGTTATCAGTGGGGAGAGGGTGAGGGGAGAATGGGGGAAAACATATAAGGAATAAGAAGCATAATTGGTAGGTACAAAACAGACAGGGGGAGGTTAAGGATAGTACAGGAAAGGGAGAAGCCATAGAACTTACATGTACGACCCATGGACATGAACTAAGGGGAGATAATGATGGAGGGGGTAGTGCAGGGCAGAGGGGGGTAAAGGGGAAAAAATGGGACAACTATAATAGCATAATCAATAAAATATAGTTAAAAAAACAAGAACAAGCACAGGAAGTATAAAAATAATTAAGAAATTAAATTCTTATTTATTTTCCAAAAGACAAGAGACAAAGTGAATATAGTTTCTATCCCTGTCCTTTAATACATACACACAAATACACAAAGAAAAATATAAATCACCATTTTATAAGATGAGCCATGGCCTACACTTTTTAAACATCATTCAGGAGACAGGGACAATCTCCATGCCATCAGGTAGAGTGCTTAGGCTTTTTTCGTACAGTTCTGGCTGCAGGACCCTACAGGCTGTGAAATACTCAGATCTCAAACTGTGTGGAGAAGATTATTTCAGGTCCAGTGGAAGATTAATATAAAGCGTGAGCCCTAGCCACTTCTTCCTTGACTGAGAGAGTTTGCAGGGGTAGTGAGTATAGAGCCTATCAGTCCCATTTCCTCTAGTTTTGTTGATATGATAACAGTAAATGATATTTAAAAATTATTACTAAAAATTCTCTTTAATTAGTGTTTTTGTTTTTTTAAAGAATTTCAGCATTAGCTCAGGGGGAAACAGCAACAGTTTTTTTGTTTGTTTGTTTTTAAACCTTAATTTTGAGAAAGACATTTTCTCAAGAAGGCCTTTAAAAAAGATCACCTGCTTGCTTCCAGAATGGCTTTAAAGAAGCTCATATAAATAACGTATACAAAAATGCTTTCAGAATAGAGAAAAAATTTAAATGTAAATACTATCACAGAAGCAAATATATGAACTATGATTAAGTTCTACCCTAATAGCTCAGAGATTCCTGGCAGCCGATAACAAGAAAAGGAGGATAATTTTCATAATTCTAATTATCTTGTAAAAGATACAGTTTTTTTCTTTAAAAGAAGGCATTTTGTTGCTAAAATCTAAAAAATATTATATAGAAGGGATATTGAAGAAAATATGTAGAGATAATTTCTGATGGTAGTTTTATACAATTTTCCATCTGTATAGGCTCTTGATAAAAACCAAGGGTATTACATCAAAATCTTAGTAATTTGTAAACTATTTGTAATAATATTTTAGTTTGTAAAGTTTTTTGTGAATAATTTAGAAACTGTTTACTTAGTAAATCTATTTCTGTGGTGGGGAGGTAGATTTGTGGTCCAAGTTTACTACTTCTGATTTAATTTGCTATGAGGTAATTCTCAGTCTACTAGACAAACAATCCGTAGGTTCCTGGAAACTGGATGCGGAAATAATATTCTCTCCACCGAGAATTGTGTCACAATTTTGAATAGTTTCTGTATTAGGAATAAATATGTTTAGCTCTCAAATGTTTAGTGTTGCAGCATAAAGTGCAGTTGTAGAAACAAAATGCTAAGGTTCAAATGCAAAATCCACTCTCTTTTTAGTTGCAGGACTTTAGTGCCTCAGTATCTTCCGTAAAATGGGATTAATAATAGAGAGTAGTGTAGGGTTTAGGGAAGGATGAAATACAGATATAATACCTAATTGGCGCCATCTATTTGATCACTCGTATTGACTCAGAAGAGTGGCTCTAAGTGTCACAAGCTGTTAGGACCTTCAGGAAGTTAGACTGGATTCTTTTTGTGGAGATGATCTGCCCCCTGCACAGAGGTGAGTCAAAAGATGCCAACCCTCAGGGCTGATCTTTTATTTTTAAATGCAGCTTGAGAGCTACTCAAATTCCCAAAGATACGTATGAGAGAAAAATTATAGACACACATCCAAGTGAATGGGAGAAATAATTTTACCCTGAAACTTTTAAGAGTAAGCCATCCTACCTCAACCAGAGGGGCACTGCAGTTTTATCCCTTTGAAGTATTTGACTTTGGATTATACCCAAATCACCAGGTAAACTAGCAAAAGTTAGTGTCATGTCAATTTCTGGGAACTGAAATAAATTGATGTCCTAGATTGATTTGTTTAATATTGGCAACACCTCTTTTAGTTTTAGTAGAATTGATATCATAAATATTATGAGTTAGCAATAATAACCCAAGAACGTGTAAAATGTGAAGATTTGAAGAAA
>PVJD01019850.1:0-10770 GCA_004026545.1 Mormoops blainvillei
GAACCTGGTGTGTATTTCCAGCTTTCCCAGGTCAGGTACCTGAACTTTACTGGCTGTTCCTAGAGTAGGAAGACGTCTCTGTGTGGGCTTCGAGGGCTCTAACTATGCCCTGCTGATCCCAACATCTTGAGGGATACAAACAGGTGAATTTTAAAATCAGTGTGTCTTGAGCTCCAGGAGACCTCAGCCAACCTGAGGAAACTGAGGATGAGTCCGGCTTCCCCCTCAGAGGCCTCTTTCTGCTCTCTTTTCTTCCCGGCGGCCCCGTCCTGCCTCACTTATCTTCATTCCATGCCCTCTCCTTCCTTTCCTCCATCAAAATCTGAGCTCAGGAAAGAATCTGATAAATTCCTTGCACTGCAAGCTGTAAGCAAAGGAATGGACCTATCAGGGAGGAATTTGAGGCACCAGTGAGCCAGTGCAGAAGGAATTTGAGGGTGGGAGGGGGCCTTCCTGAATCTCATGGATTCAATCTATATAAGTAGTCTTTCATTGTATTTATAAGACCAGTTTAAACCAAACATTGTTTCTCTTTAATCAATACCAAACAATATATTTTAGTTCAGGAAATATTTGAGGCTAATAAACCAAGCTAGGTGCTTGTTGGTCACAGTCCTAGAGGAGACAATGACATAGAAACAAATACTCCGTATAAATGCAAAGAAAGTATCGCAAAAAAAGTATTGCAAAAACATAGAAGAGGCAGCAACTCTTCAGAAGGAGAAGGGAATATTAAAGAAAATTTCAGAGTAAAAGGTGACATTAGGCATTGAGAAACAAATAGGAGTTTGCCAGGCATTTGGAGGCAGGGCAGCTGGGGAGCGGGAACAGCATAAGCAAAGGCAGGGAGGTGTGGGCTCCTCTGATGCAAAGACTGGTGAGGCAGGAGGCAGAGAGAGAGGTTGGAGTTGGATTGTGAGGGGCCACGGATGCTGCGCAAAGGTGTTTAAACCTAATGGTTGCTAAGCAGGGAAACAGAGTTGTCATCTGCAGTTCAGAAAAATAACTGGCAGACACATGGAGGCTACACTGGAGGAAAAAAAGCCCAGGGCCTGGGCATGTGTCCTTGTCAAGTTCCATAGGAACTCCTACAAACTGGTTCAGAACCACTCATCCAGAGTTTTTGTTCCCCATCCTTTAATGACCAGCATGTTTTCTAAATTGGGGAAAGTGATTTCACACAGGGCATTGTGTTACCCAATTCTTATTTTGCCAAATGAAGCCATTTAAAAGAAAATTCATCCACTATACCACTATTTCATAAAAATGAAAGACATTTTAATACCAAGAAAAGCATGAAGGCTAAATTTGCAAGATGAAGGTGATCCTTTACATTTAATAAATTTAGATTGATGGAAAACTCGCAATCTTGTCCTTATTTTCCTCTCATCATGGACTCGTCCCAGTCCTGCAGTCTGGTGTTTGGGAACAAAGTATTCAGGTCATCTTGTCCATCCTTATGTTACAGAGGAGGAAGTGAGGAAGGCCACCTTAACTGAGTGAGTTGTGTGCACACAGAGGGATGGTGGGACCAGAGCACAACCCTTTCCTCCGCAGAACACCCTCCGTCCCACCCTCACTAGTCCTCCATGTGGCCTCTTGGTCCGGCACAGACGTCCATCCTGAGTATCTAGAATTCATTTCCAGGGCTGGACATTTGCACATGCTCTTATCCCATCATGCCTAAGTAGCCATATCAAAGCCATTTTCAAGGTGCTCCCTTGCACGAGGTCAGTCTAGTTCATCTTTTCCTTATTTGATATGTTGTTTTGCACCATCATTTAACTAGTTCGTGTCAGCTGAAATCACTTCCTGCACCTTCACTGACCAGAAATGAAGTATAAACAGATTGTTTGTTTCCTGAAGGTTAGTAGTCATGTCTTCTCTTTTAACGTTATTTTTGGAACTATGATGCTGTTGCTCCAATACCTAGCATGGTTCTGGGAGCATTTTAGGTATGACTGAATTTTCTCATGAAAAAAACGAACTTATTCCCAGCCCACAAAGGCTTCTTTATATGCCACCCCTCCTCTCCTTGGAGTTTACTGAAGAAGCCTCCTTGTTTCTGCGGGTTGAGTCTCCCTCGCATCAAAAAGCCACAGATTTAGCTGCAGTGATCAATGTTCCAAACCATAAATCGGGAGAGATATCAAAGTCTGACAGCCTATGGGGCATCCAGGAAGAGGTAAGGGCCGTCCCAAGGAACAGCATGTGTCACGGCGGCAGTCCTGGGGGACTCCAACAATAACTCTTCCGAAACAGCTGTGTATTTAGGACACAGTATCTGAGGATTACAGACAAAAGGGCACGCTCTTCAAAATGATTAATCCTCTCTTGTCATAATAACATCCACAGTAGGTAAAGGCTTACCAAAACAAACAAAAAAGATCTCTCTTGTTTTGCTTTAGGGGAAAATGTAGACATGAAACAGGTAAAAGTAAATAGATTAGAGGTAGGTCTAATTGGAAGTTAAAGTAGGGATGAATCGTGTAAAAAATATAGTCTTTCTGCAATTTATAAGTTGTCCATAAATATTCTTTAACAGTATCAGTTCAACACCATCAAGCTGACTTCTTGGGTATTTCTGAAGGAATGGCTTCGTGCTGTTGGTTGAGTGCAGAGCAACTGCAGAGAAGGGAGGTTTCGGTGCAGCAGTTTTTCTAGAATCGAGGTGAACTGACCTAAGGCAATGTGGCCATTAGAGATGGACGGGGGCCGTAGGTTTCCCCCGTGAAACCTCCCTACCAAGAGTGATGGTACCACAGAGTTCTCAGAAAGAGTTCTGCCGCTCACTCGCATGTGTACTAGCACCTGGGTTCAGGTATACATCTTGTTCCTGTAAACTTGATGAAGTCCTAGCTCTGTCCTTTTAGGCCTCTGGGGAGGACTCAGGTAACCTTCTCACCAGCTTCAGGTTTTGGCGTACTCCCACAATCAGCCAGAGAACTAGAAAAGTTCTACTCCACGGGGCAAAAAGCTGCTGGGCTCAATATACCCTTATGCCCTGGTAATGGAAGGGCAAAAAGACCCTGTACATTATGTCTGCCAGTCCACATACCTTAAGCCCCATTTCCATTTCACCGGTGAGAATGATTTCTAACAGTCCTACGGTAATTAGCACACTGGAGTGTCTATCCAGGACCGCGAAAGTTGAACCTCTGAAGAGAGGAACTCTCCATTACCGATCTCGAAATGCTAACTGAAGGCCCCTGGAGAGCATGTTCCTGAACAGGGCACGTCAGACGTTAAGCAGCCATTCCAGGGCACAAATGGCAACCCACACACGTCGCCTGGTGCGTGTTGAAGTATTTTAGCATTATGAATGGTATCATTACACGTTTAGGGTGAAGCACACACAACGAAGTGTCCATAATGCTTTTTATTTGCCCATGAATGTTCGTCACAGCCACGTTTATGTTCCTGCTTATATTGCAGAAAAGTGAAATAGCTTGGAACTTCTTAATAACCCAGATTAATGATAAGGATTTTCAAGTTATCTTACATAGAAATAAACACACAGTGTCTATGACCAGCTATTGATGAACCAAAAATAGGAACAGAAATGTGATGCTTCAGCATCATTTACTCAAGACTGATTCTCCCTACGGCCCTGCCCCAGGACCCGGCTGAGGGCAGGGTAAATTAGGACAGAGAGCCCTTCAGGCAATCAAGCAGCGTCCTAGGCCAGGAGTGAGCAAACTTTTCTGTAAAGGCCAGACAGTAAATATTTTAGGCTTTGCGACTCTGTGGACCAGATGGTCAGTCACAACCACTCAAGCTATAGACAATGCATAAATAAATGAGCATGTCTATATTCTAATAAAACTTTATGTACCAAAATAGATGGAAGGCTATAGTTTGCCAACCTCTATTCTAAGCCAGTCCTGATAAGGTTTTCACAAAGATTTTATAAGTTTCCAAGTGACAATAGCTTTTCAAGTGCCCTCCCTCAATCCCGCTTCCCTCCCATGAACCACAGCAGCTCCCCTTTTCTGTTCAGTGGCCTTGTGTCATTCTTTATTGTTTCAACCAGGCACGGACCATACTCGTTGACGGACCTTCCCCAACCTTGAATATCCTGGGTAATTGGGGAAATATGGGTGCCATTAAATGAAACACAAAAACCAAGATTAGTTAATGGTAAGATGACGGGTTTCTTTCTGGACAGGAAGAGAGGTCCAACCGGCCATTAGAACTACTTCTCCACAGGTTGAATTTCTTTATAACAGCCTTATTAAGATATAACACTATATGTCATATATATTTTTAGTATATTAAGATGTAATTTATATGCCATAAAATTCACATACTGCAAAATGTACTTTTAAAGTGCACAGCGCAGTGGCTTTTAATATATTCGCACTGTTGTACAGCCATTATCACTATCTAATTTTAGAACATTTCCATCACCCATGACGGAAATCTGTACCATTAGTAGTCACTCCTCAGTCCCCCTCCCTTCAGCCTCTGGAAACCACTAATTTACTTGCTGTCTCCATGGACTGGAGGTAGGCATTTGAGCCTCACACCGTAACAGTGTCGTGTAAACCAGAAAGAAGTCATTCACCAGGGGGAGCGTGTAGCAGGGAAAGGAAACAGCCAGGCGACAGCTATTGGAGGGGATCAGAGGGCCGGCCTTTACCCTTGAGTTTCTTCTAAGCCTATGCCACCAGGGGGCTGGTGTGTTAAACGGCTTCTCCCATTCCATGGTTTTAGCAGCAACCTGAGATTTGACCCACTGGTAAACACCAAGGGCAACAAAAAGACCCATTGATTTGCCTGAGACTTGGCTT
The DNA here is from genome assembly GCA_004026545.1 of Mormoops blainvillei. Lineage (NCBI taxonomy): Eukaryota > Metazoa > Chordata > Mammalia > Chiroptera > Mormoopidae > Mormoops > Mormoops blainvillei. The sequence continues at coordinate 4,794 of PVJD01019850.1, forward strand.
CTTGTATAGTGAGAACGCTGTCTTCATTTTATCCAAAAAAAATTATCATCTTGAACTAGGCTTCTACATCTGTGTTATCCAGTAAGGTAGCCACTAGCCATACATGCCTATGTAAAATTAAAATTTAAATTATTTTTAATTAAGTACAATAAAAAATTTTAATATGGCACTAGCCATATTTCACATGCTCAATAATTGCATGGGGCTATTAGCTACCACATTGGATGGTACAGATATAAACCATTTTCATCATCACAGAAAGTTCTATTGAGAAGCACTGTTCTACATGATAACAAGTTTTCTGTTTTGTAGGTTGTTTTATAACGGCTACATGCCTCCTTTGGCTTCACACATCACTTCTTCTTCCCATTCCACATTCTCTTATATCCCTGTCTAAACTATTGTCCAAACAGAGCCCAGGCCTTCACCAACTGGTACCCAACAAAGCACACTGATGTATGTATATGTCTCCTTCTCAATGTGAATCTCTGACGACATGGCAGAGCTAAACGTCAAGTATGTTTTTATAAGCTCTTGGGTATTCTCTATGCTTATTCTCATTGCTACAAATAAAATCAATAAAGTCATACGAAATAAATAATTTCACAGATACGAACAATACTCCTAGATACCATAGGCCTATTCCTGCATACCAAGCAAGAGTTCCATGGAAGGTAAAAGATAGCACTGTACGTTTTATTAGTTTCTTATTGCTGCTGTAACAAATCACAACAACCTTAGTGGCTTATAACAACACAAATGTATTCTCTTAACAGTTTTGGAGGTCAGAAGTCCAAAATCAGTTTCATTGGGCTGCTGTCAAAAGTGTTGGTAGGGCTTATTCCTCCTGGAGTCTCTGAGAGGAGAACGGTTTCCTTGACTTTTCCAGCCTCCAGTGGTCACCTGTATTCCTTGGCTTGTGGCCCCCTCCTTTTTCTTCAAAGTCCATCACTCCAATCTCTACTCCTGTCCTCACACCACTGTTCCTTTTCATAGTCAAGTCTCTCTCTGCTTCTCTCTAATGAGGACATTTGGGATTTCATTAGGACCCACCCATTTTCTTATTGGTTGAAGAAAGTTTATTAGTAATTTAATTATTCATGGCTTTGAATTAAAGTTTAACAATTCAGATTAAAGCAGAAAGTTTTTGTTTGTAATCATGTTGACAGATAACAAAAAAATGTCTGATGATGCTGGCGACACTTTAGCCACTGGAGACAAAGCAGAAATTACCGAGATGCCCAACAGTGATTCTTTACCCAAGGATGCAGAGGTGCACTGTGATTCAGCGATGATTTCAAATGAGCCAACCCTGGCTGATCCCAGAGGGGAGGTGCATGAAAATGCAGCCATTCAGGATGCAGAGACTGCTGACACTGGGCGCCCTGACCAGCCCAAAGACGCCAGTGCCGTCGAGCCCCCGCTCAATGGAGAAGTGGCTGAGGATGTGCTTGCCGAATGCATTGACGCCGTCAGCCTCGAGGCGGAACTGGGATCCGAAATACCGCTGAAAGAACAGAATAATCCGGTAGGAGTGGTTTATTTGATTCAGTTCAACCTAAGTTCTTACCGATACCTATCACTGGCACCGATTTGTACCAAGCTCCATGGGTGGGGTTGGGGTTCAGAATATACTGTGATATCACCTCTGTCATCAAACATGTGTTGTATGGTGAGAAAAGGAATATTTGAGAATATTTGGTCATTTGTATTTTTAAAATATTTTTAATATTTGCATTTTCATCATTGTAATAACATCCACCAATTATTGCCTACATCCTGTGTGCCAGGCACTCTGCTAGCCACTCTATATGTTGTGTAATTCACTCCATACAACAGTTCTTGGAGGTTCTAAGCTGGATATTATTAACCTCAATTTATAAATAAGGCAACCAGGCTTAGAGATTTTAAACACCCCAGTACAATGTTAAGCTACTCAGTAGTAAAATGAGAAATATCATAATATTGAACATGAGTCCAAATTATTAATGAGCCTGATTCTACCCTAACCAAGTCAATGTTTCTTTAATGTCACTTAAATTTTAATGCATATTTATAAATACACTATGGAGATCTTAGACATTTGGATCACATTCAGACATTCAGATCATCATGTACCTTCCCGCCTTCCAGGGGGCCAGAGGCAGAGCATGTTCATGGCCAGTTTCCTTCGGTGCCTCCACCTGTCTCTCTGGGGGAAAAGACCACCGTCTCCCTCCCATTTGGTACCCTGTGCCCATCAACAGAGCCGTGGAGCTGGGTTCTGTTGGCATCTTCACTTCCATCAGTGTGAGGACTGGTGGGGGTGGGGAGGCACCCAGCTTGAAAGGAGGAGGACGGCTGCTCGCCTCCAACCCTGCCTTCCAGAGTGATGGGGGAATGGGGCTCTTCCCTCACCCAGGCCCCTGCACTGCTCATCCTGAACTCTGCCACCTCAGGTCACCTCATTTTTAAAAAAAATTTTTATTGTTGTTCAGTTATAGTTGTCCACTCTTTTCCCCCATTACTCCCCCTGCCCTGCCCACCCCTTCCACATTCAATCCTACCCTCACCGTTGTCTTTGTCCGTGGGTCCTTTATACATGTTCCTTGACTTGACCCTTTCCCTTCTTTCCCCTGCAATCCCCCTTCCCCCCTCCCCTCTGTTCACGCTCAGTTTGTTCTTCATTTCCATGTCTCTGACCCTTTTTTGCTTGCTTGCTTGCTTTCTTGATTAGGTTCCTCATATAGGTGAGATCATATGGTATTTGTCTTTCACCACCTGGTTTATTTCACTTAGCATAATGCTCTCCAGGTCCATCCATGCTGTCTCCTTCTTTCTTTCTGCTGCTCAGTATCCCATTGTATAAATGTACCATGGTTTTTTGATCCGCTCATTTACTGATGGCACTTTGGCTGTTTCCAGCACTTGGCTATTGTAAATAATGCTGCTGTCAATATCGGGGTGCATAAGTTCTTTTGAGTTGGTGTTTCAAGATTCTTAGAGTATAATCCCAGCAGTGGAATTGCTGGGTCAAAAGGCAGTTCCATTTTTAGTTTTGTGAGGAAATTCCAAACTGTTTTCCACAGTGGCTGCATTCCCACCAAAAATATACTAGGGTTCCCTTTTCTCCACAACCTCCCTAGCACTTGTTGTTTGTTCATTTGGTTATGATGGCCATTCTGACTGGTGTGAAATGGTATTTCATTGCGGTTTTAATTTGCATCTCTCTGATGGCTAGTGATGCTCAGCATCCTTTCATGTGTCTCTGGGCCCTCTTTGTGTCCTCCTTGGAGAAGTGTCTGTTCAGGTCCTTTGCCCTCTTTTTAATTGGATTGTTTGCCTTCCTGGTGCAGAGCCGCGTGAGTTCTTTATATATTTTGGAGATCAAACCCTTGCCTGAGGTATCATTGGCAAATATGTTTCCCATACGCTTGGTTCCCTGTTCATTTCACTGATGTTTTCTTTAGCCATGCAGAAACTTTTTAATTTGATGAAGTCCCATTTGTTTATTCTTTCCTTTCTGTCCCTTGCTCTAGGGGACATATCAGTGAAAGTAGTGCTGTGTGGAATATCTGAGATTTTCCTGCCTGTGTTCTCCTCTAGGACTTTTATGGTGTCGTGACTTATATTTAAGTCTTTTATCCACCTTGAGTTTATTTTTGTGTATGGTGTTGAAGAGGATATTTTTACTCCATTTTATGCTTCTGCCCCCTTTGTTGAATATTAATTAACCATAGAGACATGAGTTTATTTCTGGGCCCTCTATTCTGTTCCATTGATCTATGTGTCTGCTCTTATGCCAGTGCCAGACTGTTTTGATTACTGTGGCCTTGTAATATAGTTTGATGTCAGGTATTGCGATGAGATCACCTCTTTGAGGGGACTCTGCTGCACTCCATGAGGGAGGGGAACTAACAGGAAACTGGGGGGAGGGGGAGCATGGAGGGAGCTGGGCTTTCATTCTCCCCCTATCGATACGCCTGTTAATTTGGGCGAGACACCTAATTTGTCTGTGCCTTAGCTTTTTCCTCTATAAAATGAAAAATTTGCATGTGAAGGCCACTAGAGAGCCTTCTGACTAATGTTTTATGATTCTTTTATTCAAAATCTTTAATAATTTTTTCTTTTTCAATTACAGTTTATATTCAATATTATTTTTATATTAGTGTCAGGTGTACAGCATAGTGGTTAGATAGTGACACCCTTCACAAAGTGTTTCCCCTGATATTTTCAGTTCCCACCTGGCACAGAACACAGTTATTATAATATTATTGACTATATTCCCTCCACTGTACTTTACATCCCTGTGACTGTTTTGTAACTACCAATCTATGCTTCTTAATCCCTTCACCTTTTTGTCCCAGTCCTACAAAACTGGCTTCTAAGTTTCCTTAGAACTGTTCTAAGATGAGATGGGCTTTTTCAGGGAAGAAGGTGTTTTCCAAGACTGGAGATGTTTAAACAAAACCAAACAATTATTTTGAAAGGATGTCAGGTGGAAGTTTGGATCAGACATGGTCAACATTAATGCACAATATTGTTTCTGAATTCAGAGAGTTCATCGACCCTTTGAAGCCACCCATGGACCCTATAAGAGATTAAGAACTCCAAGGCTAGGGGTTCTCAGCCCTACCTGAGCATTTCAACCCTGGGAAAGCTTTAAAAAATCCTGATGCCAGGGTACATATTAGGTTGGGTTCTCCAGAGAAACAGAAGCACTAGGATATACATAGTTATATCTCCTACGCCTGTGAATACCTATATACCTGACTCTGGAACCAATTTTCCCTCCACACTATCTTTCTATTGTAGGGAGCACTGGCTCCCAGTTTTTATTATAAGTGCCACTGTTATTAAATAACTTTGTCCATTAAAAAACCTATATCTTAGCCACACCATTCTGACCTGAGATGACTTAAAGAAACTACACAAGTTCCACCAATTCAAGATGTATATGCTCCTGATGCCTAGGTTATAATTTCAATTTCGGACTTCTAATAATTATAACAAGCTCGTTAATAAAGATAGCACAATAAAAAGTCAGTATGTTCCTATATATCTGCCTTCTTAAACTTTTTGGTCAAATTGAGTGGATCCTGCTTTTGAAAGCACTTTAAAAATCTCCTTGATGCTACCAGGATGAGCTGGTGGGCGGGCAGACGCTCCTGGGCTCTCCCTGCACGACGCTGTTAGCTTTCAAGGACTTTGTGAAGGTGAGCATTTCCTCAGGATGAAGCACCACAGAAGTATCTGGATGGAAGTGCAAACACTAGCCACAGAGTTGGGACCAGGGGTCTGAATGTATGGGTATGGCATTGCCCTCGGGAGCTCAGGTAGAACCGAGTCGTGGGAGGAACACCTGTGAGCGTGTTTGTTCTAAGAAAGGCAGAAAGCTGATAGGGCTGCCACGAAAGGCTATCACTTCTAGCCGGGTCATATTTAAACCCTTCTCGGTGGTTGCAAATTTAGACTCTTTTTAAGGATTACCAGAAAAGAGGGTTCTACTATTTTTTGGTAACCTATTCTTTTATCTTAAGGTAATATTAGAAGAAGTCAGTTTTGCGCCTCATCTTCAAGCGTTGGTCTCTGACTCTATTTATTTGCCCTTTGTTGGACGCTTACAGGAAGCCCTCTTGCAGTGATGAAGACAACTCTTTTTCTGATCCAAGAGAGGATGAACTCTGCAAAAAATCTTGAATCAAAAGTTTATTTACAAGTCGACTGTTTGGTTCTTGAACACAAGTCCCCAAGGAATGGCAGGTCCTGTAGGAAAACAGCCAAACTCAAAAGCCTATTTGACCCCAGGTATACCTGAGCCAAAAGGCATCTCCTCGCCCCTTTTAAAAAACTTCTGCGGTAAAATGCCTGCTCAGAAACAAAACAAAACAAAACTGGTAGACTGTCCTTTGAGAAAGTATAAACCTGTATCTTCTTGGACACACTAGATTTGGTAATAATGTGCTTAAATGTGTATATCTTTCTCTGAGTGGTTTGT
>PVJD01019851.1:0-10760 GCA_004026545.1 Mormoops blainvillei
GCCCTGGCTCAGAGGCAGGGAGCATTGACCTGTACAGAAGCAATTCCCCAGCCTACACTTGCTATTTATGACTGCAAAACACATGTGGAAGAAGCGGAGTTCGATCAATGGCTAAGTGTGGACACAACCCCTTCCCTCTAAGTCTTCCGTTTTCCAGCACAGAAAGGTGGGTGTAGTTGGCCACTGAAAGTATTTTTCATAAAAGACTTGTGCTCTCAGATATCCTGTTCCAGATTCTGACTCAATTAGAAATGTCAAACCAAGAGGCCACCACTACCCTGCTCATCATACGGAAAGGAAAAAATGTGTACCAAAGTATTGAGAATATTGCTTTTGGTCATAAAGCTGGAGGGGAACCTCTGAGTTTCAAATCGGTGTAAGGACAGATCTTGGGTTCATATGGCATGTACGTTTAGATGCTGACACCAACGGTGCAGCAAGGAGTGAGGGGTAGCAGTTGCCCAGATTGAACCAGACTCATGCCTACACACATGCATATGACCCTGCCTGCCTTTCACTGGCAAGGTTACCGAGTTTTGAGGAAACTAGAATGGAATCCAAGAGAACAGACGGATTCGTATGGACTCTCACCCAATAAGGAGAAATATTTCTATTGCCAGGACACTAGGGAATCCGCTTCTAGAGAGTCTGTCTCAATTCCCTTTGCTTTGGCTGTAAACTAACGTGATTGACTCCATATTTTGAGCTTTGCAGAAACTGACTTGCTCTAGCTAAGAAAACTGGCTCTCCGTGGCTCTCCTGAAACTGTATCCATTCTCTGATGGGAAGAATGAGGTACTTCACTTGGAAAGACTGTCACAACAGTATATATTAGAACATAAGCTTGAAGAAACGTGGAGTAACTTGGTGTGCACCATGCTGTAATGATTAATGCACTATTTGCAATCACCTAAATTTTCAGGAGGGTGGAGGATTTATTGAAACATTCACCTCTCCACTGATGACACAGTTGGTGTGCGAGGAGCCAAATCACTGTATAGGCTCTCCTCTCAGAATTGTGGAAAGAAGCATGTGCGCTGCATTTACATTATGGCAGTTGAGAGGCTCCTGAATGCTAAAGACTAGAAGATCTGCATGAGTAATTAGTCGTGCTCCCTTGAGAGTGTCTCCTCATGTCATAAGAGATGTGACTTCTTGGCAAAGCCTTTCCCACAATCCCTACAAACATGGGATTCTACCCAGTGTCTGTCCTCTGGTGTAATATAAAACCTGACTAACATCTGAAGCGTTGTCCAGATACCCCAAACACCTAGGCTCTCTCCTTTGAGTGGGAACTCTGTTGTCTCTTGAAATATGACCTATCATTGTAGCATTGTCTGCACTCTCCATACCTCACTGTTACACTTTTTGAGAATCCTCCTCCCACAAATAGTCTTCCTGAATCCTCTGGCTGCATTTTCTGGACTGGACTTGGGTCTCCCTACATAATTTCCTCACTCTACCTGAGCTCCCCATTGGATCGTTGGGTGGTGTCAATGAGGCCTAAGAGACACCCCTTTTAATGGAAGAATAGTACAGTTTTGTTTTTTTTATCCCCTCTTAACCTTAATCCTTGTCCTTCTGTTCTTTTGGTTGAGTGTGTTGCTGCCACTGTCTCTGATCCTCTGAGCAGAGCTCACCTGTGAAGAAGCTTTTTCTTGCAGATGTTTCTGAGATGACCTGAGAACGGTGACTGCGTTTCATGTGTCAGCGGAGCAACATTTGACTGAAGGACGCCAAGGAGCAGAAGGGACGTGGGAGGACCTGTGGTTTTGGTTTTGCTGAATCAAAATGTTTGTGTCAGGAAACATGCTGATGAGGTTGTCAGAGCCATATGCATTTATTCTCCCGAAATCAAGGGCCAGAGGAATCATTCTTCTTGTAGTACAAAATGTGAGCTCTGTGACCCACAAAGCATTCACACCCCATGTCCCTTTTCATTTCTATGCATTTCAACTTCATGAGATATACAGAAGGCCCACATTAATTGCATTTTCTAAAATTCCCTAGGCTAGGGGCTTTCAAAGAGCATTGGAGTCTGTTTGACAACCTCTGTCGATGCAGGGGCATTGACTTCTCCCAAATGTGTGTGTGTATTTTGTATTGTCATGTTTAAGTTAAAAACAATGGCCCCAAGAGGGAGACGATGGTCTCTGTTCTCCAAAATTATGACAATAAAACATACCATCCCTTAAACCTCTCATAAGGTATCCACAACTGATGTCATTCTATGCTAGTCATTTATGAATACTGCAGGGAGATCTGTTTTTGAAACTAGTTCTTCAAACGCAATGCTTACGCTGTTGAGGTCCATACAACTCCAACCAAGTTGCCATCATTTCCCTTCTGGAGTTGAAGTAATCCCTGAGGGATTATCCACGGATGTTGATATCCCACAAATCAGTAAACCAGAACCTTACAGGAGAGATTCCACTCTGCATGTCAAGACCACCATGGCATCACCTCACTCAGAAAAGGCTCCAGTATCTGAGTTTAGATCACAGGCACTGCATTTCCAGCTCTTAGGCATCTGTCTGGCAACCATTCCTATGCTCTGTGGGAGGCCCACCTCTGAGTGGCCTCAGCAGTCTTCAAGGCTTGACTGCTGCCTTTCCTGTACTAGTTAATCCTGTGGTTCAATCATTCGACAATATATATCATCCAATATGTTATATCCTGAAATATCTTTTCCTGATCATCTGAACATAGAACCACCCTCTCTCTCTGATCCCTAGGCACTTGTCCTCAATTTGTGTGTGTTTTCCCCCCCATAACACTCGCTCCTGCACAATGTGGCAATCATGCTAGCGTGTGGACATACATTATACGCTTTCACCTGTCAACTGCTCAGGAGGTCCTATTCCGATTCCTATTATGGTGTTTCTTAGTATTTCCTGCTCCTGAACAGTGTGAGTGATCTTAGGAATTAAATAGACAACTCAGTGAAGTAATTAATCAATGCATACATGCATAGACTTTTGGTCTAGATGTCACACCTTTTAAAAAGACACGGGAAGGAAATATTCAGACAAAAGCCTGGGGTGAGAAAACTGGTTAGGACTTGTAACATTTCTGTGGGAGGACATCTAAGGACTTTGGGGCTATATGCTTTTTCATAACCTGTGCTTGAAGTATTTTAAAAATTAGAACAAATATGGAAGTATACATACCGTTCCTCAGGGCAAAAATTAGAGGAAATCCATCCTGGATTTCTGAATCATTTTACAGGAAGCTTTCTTGACTCCACAGTGGATATTCCTCTACTTCTAACTGCATCATGAAAATTGCTAAAGTGAGTTCTCTCTCTTTTTCCAGTTTTGAAGAACAGTGGTGCCCCTCTTCCCTCAACTTAAGCTCTCTTTTCTAATTTCTGATCCCCTGTTGCCCAGCTCCTGGGTGTACTCATTCTCATACCACACCAGCAACTCACAGCTTGGGATGAATAACTGGCACACTTGGTATAAAATATTACCATGGTACGGAAATACCACCCGTTTCGGCTCCACATCTTGCTGAAGATAGTTCAGATATCTTGAATTGAGGAAGATTAAGGGAAAGAACAGTACGACAATGAGTCTTCTCTGTCCATCACAAACATCTCCACCTACTCACCGATACATACGGTACTCTGGATTTGATGTCACCCACTTTCTCACTGACTTCTGTTCACTTCCTGAACCTCTATAGAATGTCAAGTTATTGTCTATCTCCAAGACCTGCTTAAGTTGCCTAGCTTCCTTACATCATTTTCCAGGCCCAATACCAGGCTTAAGTTCCACCCTGATTGAGCATAAAACCCAAGAGACTCTAGATTATTTAAACGTTATTTCAAGTTTTGTTTCCCAGCACAGAGATGGTGCTTGACCTACACTCTGCTTCCAGATTAGCTCACATTATTCCATTGCATCCCATTGCATGCCATAGTCCAACACGACCTACTCTTGACAATCTCCCAAAGCTATGCTTAGTTTAGCTTTCACTCACTTCCCCAAGCTTCCCACATAAACTTGCAGGTCTGTTTGCCTTAGCACAATAACTCAGAACAAAAACAGTTGACCCACACTCTCTTTCCCGTGTAAAAGAGCATCTCTGAGGAAAATGCCAATGGGTCTTTCTCTGCAGGACTCAGAACACAGTTCTACATAAAACTAATGGTGGGGTGCTTTGCTGACCTAAATGGTTTAGGCTATCCTTGGCTTTTCTTATCGCGGTATTGCAAAGTCATCACGAAATAAGAAAACTACAGTTAACTGTCTCTAAAGGTAATCATTTTATGTCTGCAATATGTCACCAATCAGGATATGGGGCGGTTCTGTGAGTTGTCCAAGCCAGCGACACACCTGTGTCAACCGGCACATTGTCAATGCTTAAGTAAAGTTCATCAGGTCAATGGAAGCTCAGTCCTGTGCCCCTAGTGAATCTAGTGCCCTGCAGATTTTCCCAAAGGGCTCTTATATTGACTGGTATCAGGGTTTATAGTGTGCGGATGTACACTATATTTGTTCTCTTTTACACTAATTGCCTCTTGTCCAGAAACACAACTGCGTGAAGGATGAAGAGGAACAGAGGGTTGGGGGAGGCCACTTAGAGGGGCATGACGACACGGACATACATGTAAGACACTGCTGGATGATAGTCGTCTCTAGAACACAGAAACCTGAAGAACTTAACTCAACCAGTTGAAACACGTTTTGTCCTTTCCATCCACATACTCAAAACCTGTCCAGCCTTTGCTGATTTACATTTAAGAAAGTAATTTAAATATATATTTTTTCGTTATTCTTTGGTGGTGAGTAAAATGTCAGGACAATAATTTTACCCTGCTGACATCAAAGTATTTTTAACCACATGGGGATTCAACTGCAAGTGGAGACCACATGATATTTCCCTTGTTCATCATCTGCACATCCTACTCTTTGTACCCCATGAGAGCAGAATCTCCCAAAGGCTGGAACTCCTCATTTATGTGTGCAGGTATGCACCCACCCACCGCATGATCCTTAGACAGGATATCTGTATTCATATGATGGCCACTCAGTACACAGTGCTATCCATATTGTCCCCATCCATGTCTAGTTGTGGGACATTGGTCACTCCAAGCCACAGAAAGCATGTGGGAAGCCAGGAAAAATGTGAGAGGTAAACACTTCCCAACACTCAGGTTTATCCGTTCTTGGGCGCCACTTCGTCTTCTGTGACCTGGCCCTAAAAAGGTCCAAAACACAGGCCCACTTGCAGAGTGGTAGCCTGGTAAAACAATCCTAGTCCAGCCTTGGGGATGACCAAAGTCTGATTTTGGAGCCAGGGGGCACAGTGAGAGTTGGGATCTTGGGATGTCCCTTGTATATGACATTGTCTTTCAGAAACGTAGGGGGGCCCATGCACAGCACAGCTGCTAATGAAGAAGCCCCAACAGTTCTCACAGTATGGAGGTGAGAACAGCAGGGACTAGGAAAGATGCATTTTGTGCTCCTGGACATGAAGGGCTTTCTAAAGAGCCCGGCCCTCACATCACTAAAGTGTTTTTCCTGTACTAGAAGTCCCTCGAGGAACGCCATCACTCAAGAACTGAACAATAGCATGCAACTCTTCTAACTAAACATGCCATGCTTCTTTCTTAGGGGCACTTACAGACGTAGTCCTCATCCTCGGGCTCTGTGGTTTCAATGTACACGTGGCCCTTTCTTTCTCATGTACTGTACATCACATCGACATAACTTCTCCTCAGTTCTAATTTGGAAAAGAACAGGTGAGCAAGTTGTTGGGTGTGCAGGTTTGGTATGTGCTTACTCACAAAGAACACAATGTCCACTCATCAATCATCACCTCTCTTTCTACCTGGTATGGCGTTTTCCTCTATTAAGTGTTGGTTCAGAGACGCTTACCCTCCACGCTAACAACTGGTGCCTGATTGGATTCTGACGACCACATCTCACAATCATCTCTTTTAACTGCCCAACATTTAATTATTCACAAATTATTTACTGAGGAAAACGTAGGTGGTTTGTTCATTAAGCAAGGCATGTGCATACAACACAAAGAGCAGAGAACTGTTCACTACAGGTCACTTTATTGGTCCCCGTATGTCAATTATTTAATTTTTTTTCTAATTCAGTGTTTTGAAACCAGGTATGAGCTATGCATCCGTTCCTTCACATTACATATTTAATTTATTTTAGAGTTTTCACACCACGTACGAACTATGTGTCCTTATCTTCGCCATACATAGTAGCACTGAGGAGCTCAGAGAATTTATAAGTTTGGCCCAAAGCTGAAGTGCAAACTTCAATCTCAGTTTTGTGCAGCATCAACCCAGGCGTATCTAAAGTGTACTCCTTACACCTAGGCCATACCTATGAAAACTTATAGGGTCCTTAGGGGAATCGTTCTCATGCCTGAAGTTCCACAGCACCTTCAATAATTCGAAAACACTAACGTATGCCAGCAATGGGCTATGGGCTATTACGCAGTATTCAGTTGTTCTCAAACACATAGACTATGGTGGGTCTGCCATGTTCTCAAACTCTTGGGAAATTCCCAGTGTATTCAAAGCCTCAATATCATGCCATTTCACAGAGAATTCAATGTTTCCGAACAGTTGGGCAATCCCAGCATGTCAAAGGACTCACACATTTGAATGATTCCTAGCGTCTTCAGAATTCTCCAACCACTGGGGTACTCTTTGTGTTCTTAAACACCTGAGTCCGCCCAGAGACTTCAAGATACTCAAATGCCTGCAATATACCAACAACTTTACTGTTCTCATATCCTTGGAGTGTCCCATCATCTACTTGCCCCCAGTCTCATGGACAGTATCAAGATTCTGTAGTACTCTCAAACACCTGGACTATTCCACGAATCTTACATTTTTCTAAGAGATTGGACTATCTCGATGCCTGAGATGTGCTGAAAGACCTGTGTTAGCGCTGCAATTTTTGTTTTCGGATAATAAGATTATCCTGCAGTCTTCAATGTTCTCCGATCCCTGAGAATCCCCAAGTCGTCAGTGTTATCAATGCAGGAACTGCTCCGTGTCTACCTACTTCTCAACATCTGTGCTCTTCCAAAGACATGCCACGTTCTAATCATCAAGGACTAAGTGAGTGCCTTCAAAGATCTCAAACCTGGAGACTATGACAGCATCCGTAGCAAGCCCATACAGCATGCCATGTGTAGCACTGTTGGATGTTCACAGAAGCTTGGGCCACTTCAGCTCTTCAGATCCCTACATACCTGAACTATTCCAGCTTCATCTGTGTTTTCAAAAATCTGGAATATCACAATTTGTTTTCTTCCTCTGCAATATTCTCAAAAACTCACAACATTCCCACGGCTTTCCTAAGGCTTTACATACATGAACGACGTTGACGTCTGTATCCTTGGAATATGCCTGTGCTCTTCACCAGAATCCTCTGGGTTATCCAAGCCCTGATTAAATCTAGGATCTGAATTCATAGTGCATGCCTGGAATTTCCATGTATCATTCTGAGGTAAAACATCTGGACTATTGCTATACTACCAATATTCTTAAACACCTGGAATATCCTGACCTATTCAGCATTCCCAGACACCTGCTGTTTACCGTATTTTGCATTATTATGACACTCTTGGTCTATGCCAGCATAGTCACGTTCTCAACGAATTAACGATCCCTGCATCTCCAGTTTTATCTCAAACAGGAACCTCCTCAGCATATTCAGTGATCTCAGTGTCCTGGGATATTGCAGCATCTGCAGTGTTCTCACTCAACTGCATGCTTCCAGCATATGTAAACTTTTGAAATGCCTTGATTATGTCTGAATATATAATGTTCTCAGGTAGCTGGGGTACTCCAGCCCTGGTAGGGTTATAAGACACCTGTAATACGTGAGTATCTGCATTGCTCTCAAGCACCATGTGTATGACAGTCTTCTTTTCGAACTTCTATTTTCTCAGTACCTTCAGTACTCTCAAAGTCTTGTGGTTTTCAGTGTTCTTAAGCACCTGGATTCTATCAGTGTCTGTACGGATAGCAAACGCCTGTGCCATATCAAGTACCAGCAACATTCTCAAACTGCTTGACTCTTCTGAGCATCTTCAGTGTTCTAGGCATCTGAGCTATCCCAGCCGTACAAGTGCCTCCGATACAAGGAGGATCCAAATATCATTTTGCTCAAAAATACCTGGACTATCCCAGGGTTTGCTGTGCTTTCCCATAATTCAGCCATTCCCGCATTAGCAGTCTCCTCAATGCCTGCCTTATTCCAGCATCTGCAACCTCCCCAACCCCTATATTTTATCAGGGTGTTCAAGGTGCTCAAACGCCTCGGCTATTGCAGCATCTTCATTGTTTTCACGCACCTGGTTTGCCCAAGGACCATCAATGTTCTGAAACACATAAACTAGTCCAGCTCCTGTAGTGTGCTTTTCTTTAAGAGGCAACAATCAAGACTCTATCAAGCGCAGTAACTTTTCAAATCCATCATCCAATTTATTTGAAATATCTATATACATGTGCGTATACATTCATGGGTATGTATATGTAAGCTTGTGTGTGTGTGTGTGTGTGTGTGTGTGTGTATGTGTTAGTGTACTCATATATATAACTATATACACTTCTGTATAAGGATGCTTCTATACACTGATATATAAGAATATAAACTTATATACAAAGCTATGTATATATAATGCAAAATAAATATTAAATTTAGCGTGTACATAGTATAAATTATTTATATGTGGTATGTGTTTACATTAAATATACATTATACAATTAGTTGTCTATGAAATGTATTTCCACATTTAAATAAAGTCCTTCTAAATAAACAAATAATCATGTGCCTTTATCATTTTATAATTATTTAGGAAAGGACATAAATACATGGTCGCTTACTAAGATAACTTCTCTTATTGGAATTAACAGAAATAAAAGAAGAAATCTTTTTCTATAACGTTTCATAAGAGATTTTAAGGAAGGTGATGTAATATTAACAAATTGTGAAGCTACAATACAGGCTCTGGTGTATGCTTGTTTATTGAAAACTACATTTCAACACCTAGAGATAATCAATATAATTGCAAGTTAAACATAAATCAGAGGTTGGCTCAGAGGTATGCAACATCATCCCAAACACTGAAAACCGCAGTTCGATCCCAGCTTGAGGCACATACCGTTGTTGCAGATTTCCATTGTCAGCAATGCCAGGTAGGTGAGGCAACAGATCAATCATTCTCTTTCATATCAATGTTTAGCTCACTATCTCTATTTGATACATAAAGGGCAACATTTATGTCTAGGTGTGACTATCCTCCGTGACCCACCCAGGAAGGATCATAGGAATGGACTACTCTTTGTAAAATTAGCATTGCTTTTCCACTTACAACACTACAGTCATCATAAATATTTCCATCATGAAAATTTCTCGGACTGACACTTTTGCCTAGAGTGAAGTGATCATCTGTGTTCTCAGTTAATGGCTGAGTTTTCAACATCGTTATAGAGGTACCAGTATCCAGGTACATGCATGAGCATTGTTTATTATCCGGGCACTTGCTTGAAAGTTTGAGAACAGTGTCACCAAAATTGGTCACAAATGGGAATGAGGCATGTGGCATTAATAAGTCCTTATCAAGTCACTTTTTTTCTTAAAGTTCAAATCTCTTTGGGAAGTTCTCATTTCATTCCGCCAGTTAAGGATGATTATGATTTCTCTGGATGAGTTGGTGCAGTCATTTTATGTGGGTTGGCAACTATACCTCTTCAGGTTGAAGCCTGTGGCGGGCAAATATCCCTCTAGGTGCTCCTACCCTTGCTCCGTGAGGGGGCGTCCCCATACACATGACGAGTCCACCTTAGTGGGGTTTCCCTTTATGTACTTTCATAGTGCCAATTCCCATTATTTCGCTTATATCCTAGGGATGCAAATCAAGTTATCTTTCTGTGGTGAAAATGAGGTAAGGGCTAGAAGGCGTCACCCATTTTACCGCTTGATAGGCAGTGATATCATAAGTGTCTCCTTTTGTGTACGTCTGTCCCTTCCTTAGATGCTTGATTTCTGTGCAAAATACTTGTAGGTTTTCTGAGGGCCTTTGTCTGTTTTTGCTTCTCTTCACTTTTACTTTCCCTTCTTATTTCACCTTCCCTTCTTATTTCTGAAGGCTTTTTAGATCGGTGTTCCTTCAACATAACCATGTGCAAAACATGACTTCTCCCCGTGGCGTTTGCAGTATACTTAAAACTCTGTTTGTTGTGTTTGAATGTTTGTGTGTACGGAGTGTGTGGTTGCCATCTAATGACTTAGTACTTTTCCCAAAACGCAACACAAAGTCCGGAGCCCATCCTGAGCGCTTATGCAGTACTCGCTGACAGCGGGTTTGACAAGAAGGGGTACCCATGAGTCTTGGGGAACGTTGACGATGCCATCGAGAATATGTTGGAACAGAGGCCCTTTTTCAGGCAGCGGTAGGTCGTTTTCCACCCTAAGTACCTTCTGGAGCAGGAGGCTCCCTGCTCATGAGGACGAGACCCCAACCAGCTGCTAGCAAGCAAGCCCTGGAAACAACCGAGCTGCTCTCCTTGGTCAGCATTATGTGACAGGCATTCACTTCGCCAGGAACAGACAATCACCAAAGGTTGGAGCCAACACTTTGCAAACCAATCCCAGATGGAGAACTCTTGGCAGGCTCAAAACTCCTTTCCAGACAACTCCACTCCTTCTGGCTGTCCATGGGAGGGCAGGGCCCATTGATCCCAGTGCCGATTGGTGGTTTGTGCCAACATG
>PVJD01019852.1:0-10747 GCA_004026545.1 Mormoops blainvillei
TTTTTTTTTTATCTTCTTTGTATTTCTAACAGCTAGTCTAAAATCATGGAGACATATAGTAAACACTTGATTAAAGAATGAGTAGCAGTACAAGGGTTAAGGCAGATGCCCTGCCATAGATGAAATTTCTTCCTATCAACATTTGAATCCAAAGAACATCATGTCCACATTTTTTTTGAGTTTTTCAAATATTTGAGCTTCCAAATTGTATTTGCTTTGTACTCATGTAGATTGTAATTTTCAAAATACAATTACACCATGTACTCACCCTGAAGTCATTTATTAATTATAAGTGTTTCCCTAGTCTTTATACTCAGTAGAATTGGCTTAAACGTGCAACAGCCTAGGTTTAAAATCTACTTTGCTGATTAAAAGAATGAAATGAGTCTACATTCACTCTCCCCAGAAGCTTATTAATCCATGTACACTTACTTTACTAAAGAATGTACCCAGTCATGCAGTGAGGTGCAAATATATTAAGCGCCCACCATGTGCAATTCACTATAGGTTTCTTTGGGGATACAGAGACAAATAAAATGGACTCTTCCCTCTAGGAGTCCAAAGGGTAGTCACAGAACAGACATAACTACAAATAACATTTTTTCTTTTAAGAAAATGAGCACTGAGATACATGCTCTCTCAATGTTGTGAACAAAGAGAATGGTAAAACAAAGAAGAAAAATATTAATTCTTATGAGTAGGATCTGAAAAGGCCTTCCAGAGGAAAGGGTATTTCACTGAGCTCTTAGTAAATGGTATACCCATTGTACTGTATAAGTAGCATAGAGAGGGAACTTCCAGGAGGAAAACGTGGGTCAAAAGGCTGGAAACCACCAGGTTAAAAGCTATTCTTTGGCACAGGTAGGAAGTAGGAATGGAGATGGAGTATAAAATGCAGGAGCTGACAGTGTACCCAGTGGTCAGCCCCCCGACCCCATATGATAGGAGTGGAAAGTCAAATTTGTGTCAAAAGTTCTTGTTAAAAGATAAGGATCTGGCTTTAATTTCCCAGGCAGCAGTAGGAAGATAATTAAAGTTTTTGAAACAAGAAAAAGAAAAGTCATGGTGTTCAAAATTTTGCGAGGTCAGAGATATCAGGGTGAATCTATAAACAAGAGGAAATTTGGTAATTTCATAAGGAAGTTAAAAGCTCAGCTACGACCCTCTTCTTCATGACTAAAGACTGAGACTAGGGCAAAACACATGAGGTGCATTGGGTTGTAAATTTAAGGAAACACCCATTCTTGGAAACATGCAAATGCATGATATGGTGCGTCACTCACCTTAACCTAGTCCTGGCCCTGCTTAGAATATTAAGTTAGCATCTCTGTAAATGATATTCATAACATTTCCAATCTCTTTTTACTGTTACTCTGAAAGTGGTCAACTAGATTCTTTCCTTGGGCCACAATTTTCAATTTCTGCATGAGGAGAGGAAGGCTAATTTGCATAAAAGGGTTGCACTGTAGTGAGGTATTACAGTGAACCAGGCCAGTTAGAAAAAGACCTGACTCTCCACGGGCTTGAGTTCCCATTTATCCTGACAGGATATGCATAACGCCTCTCAGGTCTTTGTCACTTTGACCTCTTTTGGTTAGGTTTTTGGTCTGGGGTAGAAAAGAAGCCACCTCTAACTGATTGGTGACGAGCATTCAACTATAAGCAGTGAATTTGTGTGTTTCATTATGATAATTCAGCCATACTGCTCATTTTTAAGGTTGCCGAGAAGAGAAAAAAATTAGAATGAATCTCTTTTAAAACCAAGAAGTAGGCATCACAGAACATTTGATCATTCATGGTCTTCATGTTGTTACTAATTTATCACTCATAGCCTCTTTGAAGTCATATATAATCACTGATTCTTAGAGCAGTGTTTAAGCTGTAAATATACTGTGTGATCCATTGTAAAAGTGTACATTATGTATGAGCATACATTCAAAAATGTCTACTCAACTGCAACCCGCCCGGCTGTTTCTCACCATGTAAAATAAAGGAGGCGTTCAGAAAGCACCTATTACAATATTGGCACATGTAGGTCCTCAGTCAAATACTGGTTCTTTGAAAAACTTTTTTCCTCCATAAAAATCACTCTCTCCCCCATGGCCTGGGTCCACATCACTCAACTTTAAGATTCCACTGCTAAGACAATTCTTCTATCGTATTTTTTAAATGTCCTACGCTAGGCAGTTGATTCATTTTAATATATTTTACCACAGCCCAGAAGGAAAATTTGCTTAAAAATTATGTATACCTATATATATACACTAAATAAATACATGTGGGGGTATATATACACACACATATATACACACACACACACACACATAAAATGTACTAGTTGGTACATATATACACTAATAATAACGTATATGTGTGTATATATGTATATATGAGGTCTGTCCAGAGGTATCCAGCCCTGTAATATGAAAAATAGAGATATTTATTGAGGAAAATATAAGATACAAGAAATATTTACATAGGACAATGATGCCTTAGTCCCCTTCAAATAGGTCCCTTGTGACCTCACACAGTTCTCCCAATTGCCATCCGCTGCCCTGTCGTGTTTTCCGAAATCTCATCAAAGGTCTGAAATCTCTTCCCTTTCAAAGTGATTTTACTTTTGGGAAAAACCAGAAGTTGGAGGGCGCCAAATCTGGGCAGTAGGGAGGCTCAGTCACCTGAGTGATTTGATGTTTCGCCAAAAGCTCTGCAGGAAACATCATGCATGATTGGGCTCATTGTCATGGGAAGCTTCCAGTCACCAGTTGCCCACAGCTGTGGCCCTCTGAATCATCCAGAGATTTTCTGCAGAGGAATCTTCAAGCTTAATGCAAAATCTGATGCAGATTCGTTGTTCCACTCACTCAGCCATTTTGAATGTGATGGCCACACAGTACACATGCTCACTCAACAGCATCTACTGCCCCCACTGACTAGTACAGTGAAGTTGTCATTGTTCACACATGCAAATTCCAGTCCACTCTCCTTGGCTCCCAGGTTACATCGACGTCACGCATAAACCATTCTCGTCATATTAACAATGGCTGGGCTTTTTCCAGACAGACCTCGTATATGCCCGTCGATGTATAGATTTACTAATTTCAAAATAAACAAATAATGCATAAAGTAATACTCATTAAAAATAAGGGCTATATTTACTTATTTTCTTTATGCTTCCCCACCCATTGAAAACAGTACATTGTATAGTCAGAACATCGTGGTGTTTATAGTTTCAGAATATGTGCCTCTTATGATTGGCTCCCCCAGTAAGATGCCAAGAGTGGCGGAATGGAAGATGGGAAAGGGTCTGCACAGGCGTTGAATCAGTGAGACCTGGGCTTCAGTCTCCCATCTGCCACCCCTGTGACCTTGGGCAGGTTGCTTTCCTTTCTGAACATTTGTTTCAGATATCAATTGTGCCCCTATGTGCTGTAAGCATTACATGAGATGCTATATGTAAGTCATCCATTGTAGTTTCTGATCCATGGTAGGCACTAAATAAATGGTAACTATTATTATCAGACTGACATTAATTACAATTTTATGAAATTATTTCCATCTCATACAATCACTCTAGTTCTAAGGGATTTACTTGGAATTCAGAGTCACACCTCCTTTAAGTGCTCAATGGATTATGTGAAATTACCTGTCATATTCTGTCATCTAAATGAAGTTCTTTCTTGGAATAGACACAGAGAAATTTGAAAGATTTCCCTACTCAGGATAAACTAAAATCCTCCATATGAAACCTCCATGTAAAGACTTTTTAAAATTTTCATCTAAGATGTTATCTGTCCTCTTCCTGCCTCTTCAATTCCTTCCTGCCATCCCAGTCTCTTACAATAGAAGTGGCATTCAGTACCTTGTTGTGTTTTATTTGACTCTTCCTGCCTCCTGTACCACAGAGATGCTCTTCCTGGTAAACTCACTACCGGTGGTTACGTTATTAACTTTTGACTTCCTTTTTCCGACATTGATCGTTTTCACTCCAATAACAACCTGTTCCCACTTCCTTGATTTGACAGGGGATCAAGCTCTGTAAAATCACATAATCCACTAAGATAGATTTCAATAATAGACCATTAGAGCTGGAAGGCATTTTGTAGAGTATCTAGTTCACTTTGTTCTTTGTACACAAGATGAAGGGAAAGTTCTGGGAAGTTAAGGCATCTTGTTAGCTATCATTCAATACTGTCTGGGATTTATGTCTTAAAACCAAACATAGATGTCCTTTGCTTACCTAAAATGAATTACAGCTCTAATTAAACTTGTGGGCATTCTCTCTTTGCTCCTTATGCTAGTAGGTATTACATGAGAAGACACTGTAGAACAGTAAAATTACACAGACTTGTTAATAAGATAACATTTCATCAATATCAGAAAAACTGATATCATTTGAATGATTCCCTAACATTTATTTATTTATTTATTTAAGCTATTTGGCCTTCTGGGCATGTACTCACAGGAATGAGTACTTGTAATTAAATCCAAAACAACCAAATGATCGTTAGTAAACATCAGTGAAATCACCCTCAGCACATTGGTGCTGGGGTGAGTTGAGAGTATACAACTATTAAATGAACATACAGTTAACTAAATGGGTACTTTAGGAAGCCTGTCTATCACATGCACTTGTAGTCAGATAGATACAATTTTTTCTGCATGATTTCCAATAGGATTTATTTCAAAACATCAGTTGGTGTTGTTGTTACATTTGTGAAGGGACGTAAGGTTCTGCAAGTAAAAAAAAAAAAATTAAAGATTTGTGGATAGGCAGATGTGGCTTTATCTTATGCAAAATCATCCTAAATTGTAACTCCAATAGGTCAGTGTGGCACAGTAGTAAGGAAAGAGCCAGAATATAAGACAGATGTTTGCACACTTTCATTAGAACTGCTTAATACCAAGATTCTGTGAGATTGGAAAAACCAACAGTGATCATTTCAGAAATAGCTTCAAAAGCATGTAGTTAAACTAAGTCTTTTATTTCTAAGTGTTCGTGTGTGTGTGTGTGTGTGTGTGTGTGTGTATTTTCAAATAATGACATAAAGCATTTTCATCCAGGTTTTCTATCAAAGATCCTTCTTAGGAAAGCTTTTATATTAAGCTCACGGTTGCTTTCTTGGCAATGCCATACAAACTTCAGTATAGGATATTCATCTTGGCACCTTGCAAATCTTTGAGATTACCTTGAGACTCTCAAAACATGTTCCTTCTTTGAAACCTTATATTTAACATTGATTAAAGCACTTCTATATGCTGGGCGCTGTTCTGAACATTTAATCCTTTCAACAGTTACTAGGGGAGCTACTCTTATTATCCTATTTTTAAAGTTGAGAGCACTAAAATACAGAGGTCACCTTTCCCAAAGGCATGTAGCTAGTGAGAGATTAGCCAGGAGTGGAATCTGAGCACCATCTTCCTTGAACACCCATCTTCCTAACTACTTTTATAGATTACCTCACTCGTGCACTGTAAATTACCGTTCTGGGTGACTATATCCTCTCCTTTCAGTTAGTTTGTTAATACATCACAGACACTGTTCCTCTTTATACTGTTAAAGGCAGAGCACATTTTGTTTTGATAAAGATCATTTTAGTTTCATACCAGAAAGGTGAAGGTCACGGAGCTGTCCTAAACATAGAGCTGGAAGGGACAGTCCTGCCTCCAACATACCTGGCTTTTCTGCTCTCTCCCCATACTCTCTCCAACTCTTTGTTCATTCTTTTTAAGTACATAACTGACTTTAGAATGTGTATATAGAAGTGGTTTAGGATTAGCCATTCCTGATCAGGACTTTCATGCCTACTGTATATGTACTGGGTTGACCAAAAAGTCCATTACATTTTTCTGTGAAATAAAAGACACATTTTTCATTTTCACCAGTAACTTTATTGATTTTGATATTTTGAGTATGTCGGCTATCTCCTGCTACTGGCTTTTAGTGGGCAGAGGCCAGGGGTGTGCTAAACATCTTCCAATGCTTAAGACAGCCCCACAACAAAGAATTATTTGGCCAAATAATATCATTTGTCCATAGTATCAAGGAACTTCACAGACCACTTTTGACACATTTGATCAGTCACAGCACCTTCTCCATATGCTGCACAAATCTCTTTTTTCATTTCAGTCATGTTTTTACCTTTCTTGAAATAATAAAGCACGATATGCCAAAAATGTGGTATATTTTCTTCCCATCTTCAACATTAAAATGACTGTACAAAAATTCACCAATTTTGATGTTTTTTTTTAATACACACTGATATGACAGTTGTCAAAATACAATCTAACAAAATTGTTTCGAATGAAGTTAAAGACAACTAAGCACTACTAGAGCCATCATACGGAAAAAGTGTAATGGACTTTTTGGCCAACCCAATACAAGGCCAGCTACATAATTTCCTAGGCCTAGGTTAAAATAAATGTGTGGGGAATCTTATTCAAAAAGCAGGAAAAAATTTCTTTCTTTCTTCTGTTGTCTCTCTTTGCATCTATGATGGTGGTTGTTTATTTGCAATTCAATGTTACACTCCCTCAGGCATGGAGATTACTCACTAGATGAGGGCATCTAGGACTCTGTAGGCGGAAGGGGGAGGCGATTGCTGGGTGGGGTTGGCGATGACTAAGAATCCAAGCCAAGGAGGCGGTGGGAGATGGGACTATGGTAGAGGCTAGGCTTTAAGGCCCCAGCTCGTCCTCCACTATTTCCTTGAACCTCACTTTCACAATGCAGATTTCAAATAAAATTACTAAGAATTTTTAATGGCAACTGCAAAATATTCCACTCCAAGGGCAGATCTCCCTTCCAAATGTGGGGCCTGTGCAAGTGCACTGGTTGTGAGCCATGAAGCTGGCTCTCTATACATATACATTGGGTTTGACTTAAGGATCAGAGCTGGCGGAGAGTATGGCTAAAGACCCTCTAAACTACATCTTACTCCTGCCTCTATTAGCAAGATAGCATCCTTTGGGGTAGTTATTGCCTCAGTCCCATGACTAGATTGAAAATCTCAGAGGGCAAAGCATCACCTCTGTGGCCTTACAAACTTTCCCGAGGTGACCAGAGGACCACTGGAGAGCAGTGTGGGCAGCACAGAAAGCCCGTCTCAGGATGGACCAGGCTTCCCAGCATAACAAGAGAACTCGCCCCATGTTGTGATGGCAGAGTGTCCACGTTCATTGGACTCACTGACAAACACTGACTACTAAGCAAGCTAAAGAAGAAGCAGCCAGATGCAATTTGCATAACCAAGCACTTTGTTTCATTGTGAAGACTCACATGCACTTTAAATAAAGAACTATTTACCATATTTTGCCATGTATAATGTGCACCCATTGTTTTGCCCAAATTTTCAGGAAAAAAAATCTTTCATTTTAATTTTTTAAATCAATTTAAAAAGTTCAACAAAACTGATTATCATATTCCAGGGTATTATCTTGCATATGGATATCATTATTGCTTTCTGGAGTTACACTTTTAATGCATAAGCATAAATAAAATAAATGAAAACATTTACACAGATACAGAATTAGTACTACCCATGTATAATGCTGTATCCTTATTTTTCCTTCAAAATTTGGACCAAAATGTGCACATTATACACAGCAAAATACAGTACTTTCCAGCTTACCTTCCAATGGTACAGTTCTGAATGTGCAAATTCAAAGGGACTTTGGAAGTCATCTCACCAATACACTTTACGAAAGAGAAAAATGAGGCTGGGGAGGTGACACCTTTACCTAAGGTCACATACCTCCAGAAATGCAGTTTTTTTTTGGCCTGGTGTTTATCATAGCACACAGCACACCTTTCCCTTGGAACTTGGTGCAAATTCCTTGGGATAGAAGCCAACCTGAGGCCCAAAATCACAGTGCAGGGTGCTATCCTCACAATTCTTTCTTCACTCTGGACCTCAATTTGTCACTGGCCACAGACCATGCCTTTTCTTTCCCCAGAGAACCCATTCTTTTTCATCCCATGCATCATTCAGGAGGTTTATCCAACTACCGGCCACCAAGTATCCGATGGACACAGTCAAACCTTTTCTCTCTTTTCTGATGTTTGAAATGTGCAAACAGACCCCTAGCCAGGCCAGCACAGAGGCTTCGCCTCCCTGTCTCCCCAGAAATTCAAGGCAGGAGTGAGGGTGCACAGTTTGGGGTTGACGTGGAAAAAATTGGCTTTCATTCTACTCAACTGGCCAAGAGGTCCTTGCAGACTCTGAAGTTGCATCCAGGCTCATTGGGAAAGTGGGATTGAGCTGTTACAGTGGCTTCCTAGGTGCCAGAGCAGAAAGGGGGGCAACCATACTACCTATTTGCTTTGTGCTGGTTTAGGCAGCTACTCTGGATTTGTTCCTGAATTTATTGTGCTGCAAATTGAAATACCATTGCAAATGTTTTGGTTGAAATTCTAGGCTCATAGACTAAATGTTCTAATAGGCTTCTACATTAGGCCTTGCCAGTAGAACTCCTCTCATCATACTCAGTAAAGAAGCAAGATGATTAGGGAAAGATGCTTTTGGCATACCCTCTAACAGTGCAAATTCTATTTAACAAAATGATATACCTGCATATATGCTGTAGTCTAAATACTTTAAAACTCTGTTTTTTTAAATTATGGTGATTTCTGTTTTTAAAAGTTATTAATTAAAGTACTAATACAGGCCATGGCAAAAATTTTAAAAGGTACGAGAAAGCATTCAATGAAAAATATTATGGCATCTCATCACTGATAATTAATTCCAAATTCCCCCTTCCAAGAGCTAATTACTATTAAAAATCCTTTCTGTATCTTTCTAGAAATTTGCTATTTATAAACAAATTGTGTGTTTATACACATGGGAAAATACATATTATTCTGCATCTGTTTTTCATGTAAAATTATATCTAGGAGACAGTTACATATAAGCACAAATAGATGTCTCATTCTATTAGTATGTACATATATTTCCATTTCAAAGATGTTCCTTAATTTATGTAAAAAGTCATCTAAAGATGATGGTTTATAGATTTTTTTGCAATTACCAACAACACTAAAAAAACCTCATGAATATGCTTTTGCTCACATGTACACATACATAGATAAGATGATTTTCTAGAGGTGGAGTTACTACTTGAAAAAATACATGCAATTAAAATTTGTGGTAAGTATTTCCAAACTACACTCCAAGTAGCTTGTGTGATTGGCTAGTATTTGAAAAACTGTGATGGGATAGAAAAATAAAGACAAATATAAAATCAAAACAGATGACTATGACTTGAATTAACGTTATGACAGGCACAAAGGAAATAGTAATTGAAATGTAATGTAAAAACAATAAGTAGTTCAGTTCATCAAACGCTTAACACCTGTCGTGTGCTGAGCAGTGTTGGAGGAGAAGGAAATGGAGGGCATGAGGCGGAAGTTGCACGCAAGCGAGCTGGGCTGGATACCATCTCACCTATAGGGATTCCCTTTAATAGGTCTGTTGTTGAAGAAAGGGCTCCTGTTCATAGTTCTTTTTTGAACTTCAAATATCCTTCTGCTTTAGCCCATAGCATTTATGTACAATTCAAGAACAACTGGTGTTCAGGCTGCTCCCTGCTTAGCTTAGGTCGAATCTCCAAAGTTGATTAAGTCCACTGAGGACCTTTCCTCACTGAAACATTGCCATAATTGGTTCAATTCCTAGACCATCACATAAAAGCATATCTTGCCAAGAATGTAGCAGAAAAAAATTATACATCTGTGGTTAAAGAAGGCAACCATATTGTGGTAAAAATAGGTAATTAAGCAAAAGATAAAAACAGTCAATTTGAATAAGTAGCTTACCATTAACACATGCACTTGGAGAATACCAGGTTAAGTTACAGGAAAGTGATAAGGTCTGTGGAGACTTGACTTGAGGTGGTGAACACACAATACAATGTACAGATGATGTGTTGTGGAATTGTGCTCCCAAAATCTGTATAATAATAAAAAAAAGAAAAAATATCAAAAATTCTATTTAAAAGAAAAATTCTGTGGAGATTCTGAAGGACTCTGGTTGTTTCTCTGGAAACTTTCCAGGGCTTTAGAAGTTAACCAGTCTATCCTAATTTCTACTTTTTTCCTCTTTGCACTGGCTTTCTTTCCTGAACAGTGGAAATGGATCAGGAGAGATTTTCCTGAAGTGAAAAGGAAAGAGTTGGAAGAAAGAGTAGAAAGAAAACTGAATTTGAATAGGGTATGTATACGTGGGAAAGACATGTCCTGAAATGGAATTGAGGACTGTATGGTGAGACAGTTCTGCAAACTGCCCAATAGGCCATGATGTTTTTGCCAAACCCCTTGGCCAATCCTTAGAGGGAGGCTGGGCTTTAGTAGTGCTTACTTGAAATCAGTGGTTCTCAAGCCTGGAAGTGCTTTAGAGTCTCTTGGAAAGTTTTGAAATGCAGATTCCCGGTGCCAATACTGGAAATTTGATACAGGAAATTGAGAGTGGAGCCTAAGGAATGGGTATTTTTTTATGGCCAGGTACGCAAATTTTCCAGGTGATTCCTATACAGAGTCAGGATTGAGAACCAGTACAGGTTTAGACTACACAGCTTTGGAGGAGAGGGAAGGAAGACTACTTATACTCTGTTTATGGTATAAGAAACATTTGTTAAGGTCAAGTGTTTGTAATGTATGGAATACTTCTTTGTATCTCAGGAAAGTGAATTCGCCACTTTTTGAAAAAGTATAGGCGTGAATCCTCTGTTCCTGGGAACAGGATGGTAAACA
>PVJD01019853.1:0-10759 GCA_004026545.1 Mormoops blainvillei
TTGAAAACCACTGCCCTATGTCTTCACCACACTGAACTTCTCCCTATCCTCCTGCCTGGAATGTCATTTCCTGCCTCATCCACATGGTAACTAACATCTGCTCTTCAGCACAAATGTCGCCTCCCACTGTGAAGCCTTTGGTCAATTCCCTAGGTAACTGGCTGTTCCTTCCTCTGTGCTGCTGCAGAACTTTATCTTTCAGATAGTACTTACTATCTACTGTAATTATCGACTTACATTGTCTCTCCTACCATAATGTGAGCTTGGAGAAAGAGATGGTCTTAGCTTACTTTTATATTCCCGGCATCTAAGACATATTAGACATGTAATGTTTTTTTGAACAAATAATGAATGGATGAAGATGAAGAAATGAACTACTCATTCCACAGATATCTGAGTGCCTACAATGTGCTAGGCATTGTTCTAGTACAAGAAAGTAGGCAGAAATTTTTGCATGTAAGCCAATTAGAAGCCTAGACACAGGGTTCTATTTTAATCTTTTTTTAAAGCATTTTATTTGTAGAAACTTCCAAATGAGCTCCTTCTTTTTTTATTATTTATGTTTAGGAAAGGACTATTTGCCTGATGTTTACATGTGAGTAGCATTATGACAATGAGTGACAGTGGGAAAGAACAATGCACTTAGTCGCACTTAGTCACACTTAGTCTGTTCCCATAAATGTGCTGTAAGTGTCCAGACTCAATGTCATAGTCACCTTCTCTTTATCACTTTCTGGAAAATGTAACTTATAAAGAGTTGGCAAATGAGAAAACACTAAATGAAGACAAAGCGTAAGTGATTCTTCCAATAAATACTTTAATGAGAACCGAGGTCTGTAACATACACAGCAGTAACTGCCCTGGCCTATGCCTTCTGTTCTAGTCCAAGTCTGGGGCTAACCAACTACATTTAACCCACATTTGAAAAGAAGGCCATTTTCAATGTCACCCATCAGTATCCATCTTCACAGAAGATACCAATCAGGGGCCAGAATCTCAATGTTAACACCTCCTCTCGGGGAAGTTAACATGGTACCACAAACGAATGAACAATTATGAACTATCCTATTGCTCTTCCATCAGGAGGCTCTTGGGAGACCAATGGTTCAGTAAACACTTATAACTTTGTCAAAATACATTTGAACAAGGAAACAGAGAAAAGAGTAGAAAGGCTGGCAGGGCTTGGCTCACATATAATTCAGTCTTTAGATCTGAAGCCTCTTAAGCTGCTCATATGTGATAAAAAACTGAAGATTAAGTCATGGAAGATCACTGAGATAACAGTGAAAGCAAAATCAGTTCTAAATTTATGCATTATATTCTTAAATTAAAGTACTTAGACTGTGCTATTCTAAGTTGCACTTACTTAAGTTTTTAAAAGAACAACAGCTGACAAATCAAGCATACACTGAGCGCCCACCATGTGCCCATTATCATCACTGGCATTTAGCAATATAAACAAATTAAAACTCTATGAAACTTAGAGTATTCATGGGCAAACAACACATACACACATAACCGGGAACATCAATGACAACATGTAATTCAGTGCTAGAATAATTGTTATGAACATTAGGTAATCAGAGAAATTCCAAGGAGAGAGGAAGATATTATCTCTCTCAACCTACAGGCTCCATGAGGGCAGGAATTCCTGTTCGATCCTGCAGGGGTTACACATGACACCACACACAGGGTCCAACTCATGGCTCTGCATGCGGAAGGCACTCAAATGCGGCTACAGGAAGGAGATTTGCCCCTGAGGAAACGCCGCTACTTGGCCCTGGACTCCTTCACTCTACCAATGTTTTCTGACTTACAACTTCCCCAGCTACTTGGGTCCTATAGTTAGGTGACAGGAAATACGGACCTCCTCAGCATGGACCTTTCTGTGGGCATCTCCCATTAGCGTTTCCAAAACTTCAGAGCACCTTCCAGATTTGGCTGTTACGGTTAGTGCTTTGTTTGTTTGTTTGTTTGTTTTAAAGAGGAAACTTTGCCATGTCTTTTCTAGTCCCTTCAGTTTGTTTTGGACTCCCACCGAAAGTCATTTCTCAATCCCATCCTCAATGGCCGCCATTAGAATGCCTGAGTCTCTCACTTGCCTAAAGGCTTCAGGAATCAAATTCCCCTCCTATAACCTAGAATTACCTGGGAGCTTGAAGCATTTGCTTTCATTTTCATGTTCTAAAAGGATACAATGATGTTCCAGGGTCCAAGTCGAAGCCAGTTTGGCCAAAATCCTTTATAAAGAGCAAAAAAGCCCTCGTGTTTCCACATCTGAGAGAAAGATATAATAAAAAAATAGAGTGAATTCCCTTTACTCTTTACATCTGACAATTAGTTATATTTTGGTACTCATCTTCCAAGCCTCTCCCCAACAACTCATGGCTCCATGAATGGCCTTTTTTTCCCCTAAAGACACACATTTGAATTCATTTGTAGTCTAAGTCCACCCACCCATTCATTCGACAAATATTTATTAAGCGCCTACTATATGCAAAATATTCTTGATACTAAAGTAGTAGTAACACTAATAAACAGGAGAGAAAAGGGATCTGGAGTAGAGAGCTTCGAAGATGGTCCCCAAAGAAAGCCACCTCCAGTTATTTGCACCCTTGTGTAGGCCCCCCCACACATATCAGGATTGGTCTGTATCACCAATAGAATAAGGCAGTAGTGAACACATGTCACCTCCAACGCTTTGCTTTAAGAGAGGTTGTGTGTGTGTGTGTGTGTGTACATGGTACATGTGTGTGTACACACACCTGTGTGTGTGTGTATATATATGGCTTAAACCATATATATATATATATATGGTTTCTGTCCAGTTCTCTCTTGGATCATCCACTCTGGGGGAAGCCAGCTTCCATGTCATGAAGAGAAGTCCACATGGTGAGAAACTAAGCCCTCTTTCCAACAGCCAGAGAGGAAGAGAAGTTTCCTGCCAACAGCCACATGAATGATCTTTGAAGCAGATATCCCAGCCCCAGTCAAGCCATCAGATGACTGAAGCCCTAGCAGACATTTGGACAAGAACCTCATGAGAGAGTCTAAGTTATAATCCCTCAGCTAAACTGCTTCTGAATCCCTGACCCATAGAAAATTCAAGATAATAAATGTTTGTCGTCTTAAGGCACTGAGTTTTGGAGTAATTTGTTACACAGCAAAAGATAACTTATACAGTTCCTGCCCTCATGAAGTGCATACTCTAGTGGAGCTGATAAATACACAAACTTATATACATTCAGAAATAAGCACTAATAAAAAAACTAAAGCAAGGTAGGTGAGTAGGAGGTTGGGCAAGTCACTATCCTCTGAGTCTGGTTCATCGCCGTAAGTTCCATATAACGCCATGGCCTACCTCATGCCAATGCTCTGAGGGTCACATGAGGAACAATGTGAGTTGCTTTGAGTTTGCATTTCCTGTTTTATACAAAGGGGTCTACACACACCACATGAATGGCTGTCATGAATTAAATGACA
Source organism: Mormoops blainvillei (assembly GCA_004026545.1). Taxonomy (NCBI): domain Eukaryota; kingdom Metazoa; phylum Chordata; class Mammalia; order Chiroptera; family Mormoopidae; genus Mormoops; species Mormoops blainvillei. Next base: position 3,484 of record PVJD01019853.1, read on the forward strand.
AATCATGTATATCAAAGTTCACAAACCGGTGGTACATGTTGAAGTCAACTTCCAGAAACAGTTCCTATTTCATGGACAAATATCTATTAAGTGATTCCTGTGATTTAGGCATTCTGTTAGGCATTGCAAAAATGTTATTTTGCCTTTCCCCTGGTGAAGTGAAATCCACCACTAAAATGATGGTTTTAGTATATACATACTAAAAATGAATATATCTGGATTAGGCAATATTATGAGAATCCACATTTATAAATATTCCTTATCCCATCCTGTAGATTAAAATCACTCGATTTCTTTGTATAAATACCCAAAAGTGGAATTGCTGCATTGTATGGTGGTGATCATAATGTAAGGTATAAAAACGTTGAATCACTATATTGTACGCCTTAAACTAATATAATATTATATACCAACTATATGTAAATTTTAAAAATGAACAGCTGAGATAATTATCCTTATCATTTTTTAGAGCAAATAGCAATTTAATAAGGGCATTATTTATGAAAACATGGTTGTTAATTTACTTCCCCCAGTAAATCATCAGCAAATGCCATGGGTCTCGGACCAAAACAGATGTTGAAAAATTGTGAAAATCAGCAAAAATAAAGCCCAGACGCATATAATCTAGAATCACAGATTGCTAAAATTACAAGGGACCTTAGAAATACATTCCAACTCCATCAGCTCTCACCTAAACTGCCACAATCTTTAAAAATTTTAAATCAGATAGTGTCAATCTCCTGCTTAAAACTTTCCAATGATTTCCCAGTTGAATTCATTCTAATTGCAAGTTTTCTGAGATGATCTATAGGATCCTACATGATTTAGCCCCTGCCTCTCTCTCCAGTTTCATTTCCTACTATTGGGTTGGCCAAAAAGTTCATTTAGTTTCTTTCCAAGAAATAAAAGACACACTTCTTCATTTTCACCAATAACTCTATTGATTTGGATATTTTGAGTATGTCAGCAATTTTCCATGTAGTATAATGTCCATTGTTCTCAATTAATGTCTCGCTTTGATCACTATCAACTTCAAGTGGTCTACTGACTGTGGAGCATCGTCCAGTGAAAAATCTCCAGCACAAAATTTCACAAACCACTTTTGACACATTTGATCAGTTACAGAATCTCCTCCATATACTGCACAAATTTTTTTTTGCGTTTCAGTTGCATTTTTACCTTTCTTAAAATAATAAAGCATAACATGCCGAAAATGTTGCAGATTTTCTTCTATCTTCAATATTAAAATGGCTAAACAAAAATTCACCAATTTCGATAAGTTTTTAAAATGCACACTGGTATGACATCTGTCACAACACAATCTTACAAAATTGCTTCAAATGAAGTTAAAGACAACTAAGCACTACTAGAGCCATCTTACGGAAAAAAACAAATGAGCTTTTTGGTCAACCCAGTACTCTCTCCTTCATTGACCACTCTTCTTATCGTATCTTCTTTTTATCTGTCTCTTCCTATTAGAATTACAGTGTCATGAAAGGCAGTGCTTTTTTTGTTCACCAACCTAGAAATGTTCCTGGCACATAAGACACTTAAACATTTTTGTATTGAATGAATGAATGATTAAACACACTCCTCAAAGCACGGGGTCTGGCTTCTGCAAACAGCAAACCAGCAAACCTCTTCTAGAAAATATTCCAACAGATACTTTGCAGTCCTTATATTGGATCTCTATATTCCACTTCACAAATAATTACTCACCCTTCTTGAAACTCTTTATGCCCTTGGCTTCCATGACATTATTCTCTTCTAAGTTTCCTCATACCTTTTGAACTGTTATCTTTTGGTGTCTTTCCTGGGTTTCTCATCTCTCAAACCCTTAGCAATTGGCATTTCCTTAGAGCTATTTCCTTAGCCCTACTCTTCTCACTACATCAGTGAGAAGACCCAACAAGTGGAAGGGGGGGCTTTTGCCAAACTCTACTCTCAAGAGTCCGAGAATCATTGCCTATGAATCATTATTAATGCAAAAAATTGTATAACACTCCAGTGTACTAGGAAGGCAAAAAAGTTGTGAATCCCTCTACCTGCTCTCCTTGGTCTCCCCCTGCACAGTTCTGTAACCTCTGTACACTACTGATTCCCAAGGCTCACAGGTACATCCCTGCATGCTCCTCTGAGTGAAGACTAATATGTCCAAATGTATCCACTGTGTGTTCCTCATGAACCTCAAACTAAGTGTCCAAATCTGTACTGTCTCCCAAAAAACCTGTTCCTCTTCCTGTGATGCCTCTCTCAATGAATGTCACCAAATAGTCACCACTAAAATAATATGTAAGGGCTCATTAGGATAGTTCCTGATACATAGTAAAGTACTCGATATAAATGAATTATTATTACTCGAGATGCCACCATCTACAGAAAGCCTATCCCAAACTTCCAAATTGAATTAAAATTTCCTCCCATAGACCCCTGAGATTATCAGTTATGAACTGCATTAATTATCTGTTTGTATGCCTATCATATGCTATAATATCTCTGTGTCTACTAAAATGTACCTGAGGTATAATGAATAGTTGTTACACTAAACTGAACCACAGCAAAACCAAATGACAATACCATATTGTACCCTCAAATTTGTTTCTTTGTAGAAGTATTATCACCAGTGATTATGTAATATATATTTCATTTACAATATTCAACTTTCTGTAAGAATAACATAGCAGAGACTGTCAGAGCAAAAGTATGAACAATAGCCCTATGTTGAACTAAAATTGGGTACCAGGTTTTCTATCACAGGTACTCTGTCTTCTTTGAAGTGAGAAAAGGTGGGATATGTTAAGTCCTTTATATCAATTCCACCAATTCCACATGGTGCTATTAATAAAAGCATCCTGCAGTGACAGTGCTCAAATCAGAATAATAATCTTGAGGACCGCTGTGCATCAGCCGATTGCCAAGGGCACAGCTTTTCTACCACGAAATTACTCTGAGAGCCTATAAAAATATATATAATGATTTGTCCGTCTTCAGAATTATACACAGCAATTAAGAATAACTCTTGAAAGAAGGTCTGAGACATCAAAGAAGATTAAAAATGCAATCTAAGCCCACAGTGCGCATACCTTTAAAATACCATCCAAAGTACCCTTGTAGAGGTCCACGTGCCCCACAATTGCTCTCTGGTTCATCATGCGAGTTCGAACCACATCAACTGGATTAGAAGCCAGAGCCCCAGCCAAGCCACATGTAAAGCTGGAACTAAAAATGAAAACTTTAAGAAGACAGATTTCCCCACTTCCATCCCTGCCCACTAAACAGAAATTGGGCCAAACTTAAATGTACAATGAGTCAGACTCATTAGATAAAACCTGGCACTTGCCCTTTCATTATAATCTAAAGAGAGAAAAAAACAACATTTTCTAAAGAGACATCATTAAAAAGCTGTCCCCTTCACTTTTCAATCTGAAACTTAGACACCTTTTTTTTCTTAAAGAGGGACAGTTTAAGTCTAGCAAGATCCCTAAGCAGGAAGTGTCACACGTCATATATTAGTTATGCAAATTTTTCAAACCATAGGATTATATGCCAAATGCATTTAAATAGTAAAATATTGTACAAGTTGCGAGATGAAGAAAATGTAGGGTGACACTGGCGACAGTCTTCAAGCCCAAAACTATGGTTTTGTTCCAGGGGCCCTATTAAATTGTACTTTTTTTCTAAATCTCACTGAGAAAAGTTTGCTTTCTATTACAAAATAAACCAAAGAAAATAACAGATATTTAGGCTGTGTATGAACAAATGCAAACCCTACAGACATCTGATAGGCTACTGTATTAGACACTGCCTCTAAGTAACCTAAGTGTCCATAGCATCTGGGATGTAAAATAAAGGTACCAACTGTGCAAGAGGATCTCCCTGGAAGATGCTTTTTGTGCTCAATGTACTGGAAATATGGCATGAACGCAATCTATCATACTTACACAAAGTGAGTTAAAATTGTGTCTCCCATCACCCCTGACAATATTAAGTGCTTCTTGGTAATATCATAGACTGGTAGCTCTACTCCGACAACGATAGCAGCCCGCTGAGCAGTTGGAACGACACCCTACAAAACAGAAGTGACATTAGACAGCAAGAAAATACACAGGTAGTGTGATATAAGTCTACACGTGAGCAAAATAGGTTGTAAGTTAAAAAGTGACAGAAAAATCCAAGTCTGGAATACAGAGGTCACTCTTTCAAATCAATACCTAATACTGGAACAAGTCTGTGAATTACTAAAAACCATTATGTACACTTTAAGGTGGCAAATTTAATGGTATGTGAATTAATAAAGCTGTTATAAAAAATAAAATGAAGAAAAGTCAGTGGGGATAAAAGAGCTTCCAAGTTTAATTCACAGACTTTCAGTATTTGCATAAAGAGCACACTAGGATGAAAGAAAAGGTATGATGCAGCTCGGAAGAAGGCCAAGGCTAAAAGGGGGACTTCCTCCCAAGTCCATCTGGGTAACACTACCAGCATTTCACTCACTAGCATAATACTCCTATTACAGTTCATATGGAAACGCAGGGCTTCTAGAGCATTAAAAGTAATGTTTTTAAAGAATAGTGACATAAGAAGATACTTATGACATAACCTTAAAGAAGGCAAGACATAAAGTTACATATAGTATTATTCTAACTTAGGGAAAAAGGTATACACACACACACACACCAATTTTTCGTAAAGGATTTCAGAGAGGTACACCAAAATAGTTTTCTTTATCTGGAATTAGGATAACAGACCAGTGAATTTTTGTCTTTATGTCTTTCTATATTTAAAAAAATCAAAATGAATGTTTCCCTTTTATAAATTCAGTTTAAAGGTTTACAATTGAAAACAGCACACTGTGGGGACAACAGCTTTCTGGAAGACTGGTTATATTATTCAATTATCTCTAATATCCCTAACTCAATGTATACAGTGGAAGTGATGTAGCTGTACTGCCACCAAGTGTTTAATTCTGCTGATCTGGCTGACTAGCCTGACAGTGCCTTCCTCTCTGGCCACTCCAACTGCTCTAGTCTGTTAGAAGACAAACTTTACAGAAGACTACTTTGGAGAAAACAGTGAGGCCCCAAACTGGAACCCACAGGCTGAATTCAGACCACAGGCATGTTTTGTTTGTCCAAACAGTGTTTCTAAAAGGCTGAATAACCCGCAACATATAAAAAACCAGGGCATTTCACATAGAAATGTAGACTTCCAGTTTCTCTTGCAAATCCAGAAAACTTGGCCACACTGAACTTACATGGCACATGGCAACAATGGACAAAGCAGGTGCCCTCCAGTTACCAAAGTTCCTCGCACTCTATTTTCTCTCCAAATCTGACATTAGCGCCAGCTACGCTTTATTACTGTACTCACAATTTCTCCCGATGGAGTTAGGAAGAAAGTGAAATGTTTCCAGTCCCCATATTGCAATCAATGTAGGAAAATAAAACATAAACAAAGAGGACCATGTGTTTGAAGAAAAATGCAAACGTATTACCTTGTTCAAATGAAAAAACAATTCTGTGTTTTAATAAGCAAATAACATGTCTGCATCAAATAATACATAACACAATGTACTTCACTTCTTTGTGCGTGTATGTGTGTGTGTGTGATTTTCATATCTTTACATGCCTCCATGATGTAAGGAGCTTGGATCATAAAAGTAGCTATGTTCAGTTCTTCAAAAAATTAAACGTAGAATTTCCATAAAATCCAGCAATCCAACTTTTGGGTATATTCATAAAAGAATTGAAATCAGAGACTTCAAATACCCATGTTCATAGCAACATTATTCACAAGAGCTAAGATACAGAAACAACCTAAATGTCTGTTAACAAATGAACAGATAAACAAAATGTGATATATATACGCATGCACATACACACATACATATACATTCATATATATACACATACATACATTATATATATATACATACATACATATATGTGTGTAGATATACAAAGTATGTGAACACACATACACTCTGTTCAGGAGGTACCCAGCCATCTAATATGAAAAATAAAGACATTTGAGACTTCTGCCCAAGATGGAGGCATAGGTAGATATACTTTGTCTCCTTGTACAACCAAAAGGACAACAACAAATAAAAAAAAAAAAGGACTACCAGAAAATCAAATTCTATGGAAGTCCAACAATCAAGGAGTTAAATAAGAAACATTCATTCAGACTGGCAGGAGGGGTGGAGACGGGTGGTCAGGGTGCAGAGGACAGAGCAAGGCAGTGGCTGGCGGACGAGGCGGTCCCACACTTGCAGGCAGATAAACCAGGAGTTACAACTGGGCAGTGCCAGAGACATGCAACCCAGGGTTCTGGCACAGAAAGAGAAAGCCTCAAAACCTCTACCAGTAAAAAACCTTTGGGGGTTATGGTCATGGGAGAAACAGCCAGTCTCACAGGAGAGTTCATTTGAGAGACCCACAGGGTCCTAGAATGTACACAAGCTCTCCCACCTGGGAATCAGCACAAGCAGGACCCAATTTGCTTGTGGGTAGCGAGGGAAGTTACTGAAAGCCGGCCAAGAGCCAAGCAAGCGGCACTGTTCCCACTCAGACCCCTCCCCCACATACGGTGCCACAGGGCAGTGACGCGGGTTGCCCCACCCTGGTGAATACCTAAGGCTCTGCCGCTGACAACGTAATAGGCAGGCCAAGACAAAAAAAAAATATGACCCAAAGGAAAGAACAGATCAAAGCTCCAAAAATAGAACTAAGTGATGAAGAGATAACCAACCTAACAGATGCAGAGCTCAAAACACTGGTAATCTGGATGCTCACAGAACTGGTGGAGTACATTCCCAATATGGAAGAAAAAGGGAAGGCTGTGCAAAGTGAAATAAAGAAAAATAGACAGGGAACCAACAGTGAAGGGAAGGAAAGTGGGACTCAAATCAATGATTTGGAGCAGAAAGAAGAAAGAAACATTCGACCAGAACAGAATGAAGAAACAAGAGTTCAAAAAAATGAGAGGCTGAGGAATCTCTGGGACAATTTTAAATGTTCCCACATCCAAATCATAGGGGTGCCAGAAGGAGAAGAGAAAGAGTAAGGCATTGAAAACTTATTTGAAAAACTAATGAAGGAGAACTTCCCCAATCTGGCAAAGGAAATAGGCTTCCGGGAAGTCCAGGAAGCTCAGAGTCCCAAACAAGTTGGACCCGTTGAAGAACACCCAAGGAGCATATTACATTACCCAAGATAAAAGATAAGGAGAGAATCTTAAAAGCAGCAAGAGAAAAGGAGACAGTTACGTACAACGG
>PVJD01019854.1:0-10758 GCA_004026545.1 Mormoops blainvillei
AATAATCATTACTTTGCTTATTTTTCTTCTTTTCCCAAGTCTTAATTTGCTAGGTTGATTTGTATTCTGATCTGTTACTAATTTTTAAAATTCTAATTTACATTTTACTGTGCTTTTGTGGGTTCCTGGTTTCATTATAAGCTACCCAAATGCTTTGTGTAAGACGTAAGGACATAAACAAATAGATGAAATATACATAGCTGAAATACTTATAGAACAAAATTATATATCTATACATTAGGACTATATACTCATGGCATTAAAGAATAGAGAAATTCACGTCAATGGAAAACAGCAAGTTAATGATGTTGGTTCCCCCTGAGGGGAAAGAAGTGGAATTTAGAGGGGAGCATGCAGAGGGCTTTCACATCCTGGTAATGCTTAGAATAGATAGGCAAACCAGTAGGGTGTCGGCTTCTACTTAATGACACGGTTTCCGTGCTGAGTGACCCTGGGAAAGCCGGCGTGAAGAATGACTGTGGAGACGAACATGGGAGACCCGGAGGTGATGGGCGCTCTAAGGCACAGGTGGCTTCTGCGGGTGCTGCTTGCGCTCTGGTTCCCTTGGCTTCAGCTCATCCCTTCTGATGGTGCCAATGTTCCTCCTGCATGTGAATAGTTTCTATCCTTTTTAATTTATTTTATGGGACCTCGTTGTTCATACAAGGGTTCTAGTAAGAGCTTTGACATCGAAAGTTTTTAACACCAAATGCTTTACAAGCACCATCTAATCCAATCACTAATTAAATTTCTTTATTCCATCTCCCTAAAATCTTTGTGATTCCACAGTCAGAACCATAGCTGAATCCACTACACTGAAAGTCTGTCTCCTCCAAGGTGACTCCAACCAGGATGTCAGAAGCTGGGTTTGCAGGTGCAGGATTCGGTTGAACTTCCCTGCCGGGACCAGTTGTGAGGGTTAGGAGAGCCCAAGAAAGGAGTTGTTAGAAATCAGAGCCTGAAACTGGAATGAAAGGGTCTTGGGTGAAGCCGGTCTAGACGAGGAAAAGGGAGCACGAACACAGATAGGATCTCTTTGCTGGGCCTAGTCAGGTACATAGGCAGGAAATACAGTTCCGTAAGCAAGGAAACATTAAAGGTCTGAGTCACGCGAGGACTTCTGATGAGGAAACTGAGGCTTAGAGAGCATCAGTTACATGTTCACAGCCACAGAGCTGATAACTGGCAGAGCTGGCTTCAAATCTAGGTCTCTTTTACATTAGAGCTTCTGCCTTTGACCTATACGTTGTAAACTTATGTCCAAATTCCAATGTTATTTTTCAGGCGAGCAAATGTGTCAGTTCCTTCACTTGTCTATTTAAACTTTCTTTCTATCTCTAGCCCCCACTGTTTCTGAGGCGAACATTTTAATTTAGTTATTACCAGGAAAACTCGGTCACGTTCAAGTCTGTTGTCTGTCATTTCAGGTTTGAGGCTATTCAACGATACCCTTCTTTTCCCTGGAGTTAATGCTGTGCTCAGAGGGCTATTATGCAAATGGCAAAAGGATATTTATTTATTGACTTGGATTCATCTTGGTGGCCTGCTGGCATCCATTCATTTGACTCTCTGGTTTGTCTCTGCCATAATGGTACCTGTCACATTAAAAAGAATTTTTTTTACTTATTTTATTTTTAGAGTGAGGAAAGGAGAGAGAGAAGGAGAGAAACATCAATGTGTGGTTGCCTCTCACGTGACCCCCTAATAGGAACCTGGCGCAGAACCCAGGCATGTGCCCTGACTGGAGAATCGAATCGGTGACCCTCTGGTTCGCAGGCCAACACTCAATCCACTGAGCTACCCCAGCCAGGCCATCCTGTCGCATTTGAACAACATTCTCAGCTGAACCCCTACTGGGCAGGCTACCTGGTCGTTTCTGCATTAGTCCCTGCTGCTGTCATTTCCCTGTGACCCACAGCACTTTGTCTTTCGGCAACTGCTACCTCCGGTCTGGGGGACCACAACTACCTTTGGGCCGAAGGTCTCCTGGGTTGTCCCTAGCCTTCTCCCTTTATTATCCGGAGGGGCCACACCAAACTGGCACAACCAACTGCTTACCAAGGACATTACCTGAAAATTGAGGTCCATGTTCTCCCATCTTTGAATCCCACAACTTCATTGGAGGGCTAAGGTGTTACTGGCTCCCCGTGGAGGCTGAAGCAAGGAGTTAATGCAGCCTCCCCACCTGCCTCATTAATGATTAACTCTCATGGTTTGTATCTGTTCTGTCTCTAATCTTTTCTTCCCCAGCCCACAGCATTCTCTCTGTAGACTGATGTGTGGGCGGAGAGCTGAATCAGGTTGACAACATCTACTTCCTAATGCTTCGTTCCCAGAGCTGAAAGGTTTGTGTTTGCCTGTGCAGTTGTTCCTTTTGAAACTTATCCTTAGAGCAAATTGGCCGCTGAGCTCCCAGCCTAAGCTGGGGGGGGTCACTTCTGTGGGGGGCTGAGATGGAACCACACTCCAGTTCTTGCTTGCATATTATTTTCCAACTTCTGTAAAAAAGTTACACCTTGTAGCACCTTGGAGAGGTATCCTTTTTAGGAATGATACCAAAGAGTAATACTAATTTTATTTTGTATGACTTGGTGGTATCAAAAGGTTGTCTAAATACTTGGGACTTTATGAGTTCAGTAAAAGTTACCCAATTTACTCTTCTGCTATTACTTCAAGAACCTTGACATTTAAGATACATAAAAGGGAATAATTATGTAAGTTAGAAAGTTAACAAGTACTGCGACAGTTCATTACCAGAGCCAAGCCTATCTTAGTGCAGGTGCTGGGAATTCAAGGGTAAAAAAAAGCTGGCATTGACAAGGGATGCTAATTTTGTGGGCTTGTGTGACTTTCATTACCAATCATCCCCGTATGCACAAGGAAAAAAACCCCTGTTAAAACAGTCTTTAAGCATAAAGGACTCATGGACAAAGCCAAATGGGGGAAGGATTGAAGGTGGGAGGTGGGGGGAGGTGGGGCTGGGGAAAGTGGTGGTGGGAAAATGTTGACTGAAAAAAAAAAATTGGACAGAGGGAGACTGGGATTAGTGTGGGAAATTAAGAAGCCAAAGAACTGGTGTGTGCAGCCCGTGGACATGGACTAAGAAGTGTGGGGATATTGGGGTGGGGTGCAGGGCAGAGGGGATAAAGGGCGGGGGGCGGGGATGGGACAACTGTAATAGCATACTCAATAAAATACACAAAATAAATAAAAAATAAAAAAAGAAAGAAAAAAACAACAACAGAAAAACAGTCATTAAGCAATTACCCAGTCTCCTGTTCACGTCAAAATAGTTTTCTCCTGGGTTCTTTCTTCATGTCCACATCCAAGCAGAAGTCAAATTCTACCTCACAAATATTATCCTGGCTTCTCCATCTCTATTATTACTGCCTTATCATCTCTCATCTAAAATATTGCAACAGCCTCTAGACTTTTCCTGCTTTACCCAGTCCATGCTCTGCTTACACCCAGGTGTACATAGGTATTCTTTATGAAGTAAAAACTTGATCTTTACTCCTTCTTTTGGAAGCTACGATGCCTATCACCACTGCCAGAAAGAAATACCTGCCCTTGAACACGGTGTCCAAAGCACTTGATGGTCTGCATCCTACCCATGCCAGCATGCATGAATGTGTTTACTCACTCATTCAACAGATTTTTATTGACTGCATTGTGGAAATGCAGTGGTACCTTGGTACTCATTGGTAATTTGTTCTGGAGCGCATGACGAGTGCCGAAACCAACGAGTACTGAACAATGAAGCATCTTCTCTTGCAGGGTGGTGTCTTGACTCAGACAAGTTCTAGAAGTGCCACAAGTTCCAAGCAAGCACCAAGTGCTGAAAAATTTTTTGTCATCAAAATGTGACAAGTGCAGGGTTTGCTGAATTCTGAAGCTGACCAGCACTGAGGTATGGCTGCATATACAAACAAAATTTTCTCCCAGGTAAGAGTGCAGGTGTGAGTGAGGAACAGATAAAAACAAGAAAAACAAGGAGAGAAACCACTACACAGGCTGTGATGGGAAGAGCAAAGTTGGGGAAGGCCCATCTTCCGCTACTGCTTATGTTCCTTCTCCCACACACCTTTAATTCAGCTTCTCCACAGCATGATCTTTCACTGCTGCTCACCTGAGTTTCTTGATAAGCAGATTCTTCATCCTTACCGTTGACTTTCCAGAATTGCCTAATGCAGTACTTGTCACTCTGTGGCACCCCGTGGCTCCCAGCAACCCATGGTTGAATTAGGACATTGTACTGAAATTTACCTAAAATAAGCTCAGGTTTGGAACTTTATTTGCTGTTGAACAGTATTCATTTTAATGAGAATTATTTATGAACAAGAGTATATTTATTATTTGTCCTTAGTACACCCCTAGAGTTTTGCCTTAGTAACTTTTTTCTTTTTGAACCATAGCTGAAAGCCATGTATAATTTACTCCTTCATACTCAACACCCAGCCTCTGTACTCAGCACTGTTAAGAGTGGTGTCCTGCCATTCATATAAGGGAAACATTCCTGAATATAAGGACGAACTTAAGATAATAGAACAAACGCTGTGACAAAAGCACTGAATGGCTGAGTAAAGAAGTCAGCCCAGGCATAGAAAACTTCATGGAGAAGGCGAGATTCTAACTTGATTCTGAAAGAAGGGGCAGGTGAATATGGGTAAAAACGAGGAGAAAGAACATTCCAGAGAAAGTAGCCTGTAGGTAAAGATGACAACGATGTACAGGGCATAAGATGTGGATTCATTAGACTATAGTGAATAGAACATTTAGCATAAAAAAAGTGCTTGATGTGTTTGCTTATTTATTTATTTTTAGATTTTATTTTGTGCTTGTAAGGTACTTAGCAATTTCTTTATTGCTAAGTGTTAAAAGGGTTAAAAAGGGCAAGAAGATTGAAATCCAGATAGAATCCACTAGATAGTAAATTGCATTAATATTACATGCATAATATTCCTATTTTTGAATCAGTGTTTTAGAATATGACAGTACAATTAACCATTATTAAAATCTGCCCTACTGCCCTCCCTACTTCTAGAATAATATTCCCTTCATTTTGGAAAGTCTCCAGTCTTCCATTGCATTATGTGACCCTGGTGCATCGTAGATTTGTATCACAGTACCCCACCTATCTGGGCATGGGGGTGGGCATGGGACCCCGGTGGAGCTAGTCCATTTCAGGGTCTTTTCAAATTTGCCTAAGGGGAGAAGAGTACTCGCTTTCAGCGATGAGTGAAGCGGAGATATGAAGGGAAGACCAGCAAACGGTCATGCTCTGACCCCCTAAACAAAGCCAGCCTGGAAGAAGGACGTTGGAGCTCCAGAGGAGCTGACTTGAGAGGCTGGACAGCACCCCGGTAATGTCCCAGGCCCCACCCCAGCAGTCTCCAAGTCCAGCCTCAGCCTAGAGCTGCTGGCAGCTGATTCCTTGACCCCCAAACCCCCCGTCCGCCATGCAAGGTTAAGTTATGTTTCTAGCACTTGCACAGGAAGCTGATCTGGTGAGTTTCATGACTTAAGAGCCGCAGAATCCTTAAAGGGGCTTTATGTTATTGTGAGGAGGCTCTTACGAAGGCTAACCAGTTTTTGCTTTCCACTATCATCAATACTGTGATTTTTTTTAAAAAAGCCAAACTCTTTCTATGATGGTCTAGATTAGAACACCATTCCCTCAACTTCTAGGAAAAGAGGGTCATTAAGCGTCATCTTCTCCGTCAGGCCTGAGTGTCATGATCCCAGTTTTCTCCGTGCGGTGAAAAGGCATAAGAGTGCAAGAAAGAGCCTGTTTCCTGGCAGCTCAGAGTCCAATAGGCTCTTGTTGCCTTAGGTGCACCTGACATCCTGCCGAGGGAGAAACGGGCCCCTGCAGCGCCCAGATTGTTTTCATGTTTTATCTGTTTTCTTTTGGAAAAGGCTGAGCTCTCCACTTTGTTTTGTGTTGTCTAGGGGGCCTGTGTTCACGGGGACTTTGGCAAGTTTGCTTGACCCTGGATTCCTCAAAGTGCACTGAAGACTCTTAAAAATACAAGAGATTTTTTTTGAGGGGGTTGGGGGGGTGGTCCTTGATTGATGAAGAGTCCTCGATTGATGGTCAGGATGAGTATATCATTACTTGAATATTTTGGAGCAGAAACAAACCATTTGAAAAATTCAGAAACAATAACAGTATGTAAAAAATTGAAGTGTCTTCTGATGATCTCTTTAAGATTCCTGTCGCCATTATCATCTTTGCATCAAGTGTTTACTTAGTAGAATCTAATGGAGAACATCTTGCCAACACTCAGAGACACCAAGAAGAATATTATATGTTCCTCAGCTTCTAGGAGGTTGCCTTGTAAAGAAGTCAGGGCACCTATTGGTATAACCAGAGTGTGCCCAGGCTATACTGAAGAAAGAAGTTCACAGTAATAGTGAAAACAAATACCAAAACCAGCAATATTTCTCTGGCCCATCTAGTATGTATATTTTGGTCTACCGTTCCCTCCTGAAATTTCTCCCAACTAGTTCAGGAAGCTCTGAGGGAGTGACTCGGTTGTGCTGACCAACACAGGTTCCTTGCCTGTTCGGTAGTCCACGAGTTCTCCATGGTGCGTTACTGGGCAGGTCTCTTGGCCACCCTGTGAGGCTACCATGTCCTCTCTCCTGGTTTTGGTTCTTCAGGGACGTCCCTTGCCAGCGCTGATCTGTAGTGCCGTCTGCTCATCTTCTTCCCATGTGCAGCTCAGTCCGGCCTCGCAATCAGGCTTCTAGGGCCTCCTTCCTCATTCATCTCACAGATCTCTGCCTCCTCAAAAGAGGGACATATCCTCTGCCACTTACTGCTTGGGCTACAAAGATACAGCACTTTGTGTGTCCCATGCCTTACAGAGATCTTAACGAAGTAGCACTTTTATTTGTTTGCTTTATAAACTCTACATCTCAGGTATTTTGGTTAAGTTCTGCTTGAGTTATTGGGTAGGGTAGTGATTGATGGGCCAGGGAACTATGGGAAAAGCATATTCCAGGTGGCACTTAAAACTGCTTCCCTCCCATGCTGACCTAATGAGCCTGGATTGCCTTGCTGACAGGAAATTACTTTCACAAGATGCTTCTTTGCTTTTTAGGCGTATAGCTTTCATGTTTTCTCAACCTCAGTGCCCCTCTACTTATGTATTTAGTTGATAAAAATATATCGATACCTATAATGTGTCAGTCACTCTGCTGGGCCTTGGGGATATAAAGGTTGATGAAACGTTTCTGTTCTGTCATCATGCGTCTTCTTGGCGGGAAGCATTACAGCTTGAAACTGTCTCAATATTCAGTAAACAGCTTATGTTGGCCTCTGACCTCTGCTCCAGAGCAGATGAACAGCAGGAGATTATGATGGTTAAATGCTAAGGAAAGAAGCCCCCCGAGCAGTTAAGAAGAGCAGGGGATTATCAGAAAGGCTGGACTAAGCTCGTGAAAGCAATGGCAGCTGGGCTGGGGAATTGAGGGAATGCGAGGGCTAGGGGAATGGCAATGAACAGGAATGGCATTCCTGAAGGAACGCCTATGGCGGCTCCAAGGAGAGAGGGGCAGGACGGGCTTGCACACATGCACGCCAGGAGGAAGGCTCAGGACAGGGTGGAGGGACACTGGCCTTGATTCACAGGGCAGTTGGAGCACTTAGTACGGATGCATGTGACCTTGGGTTAGTTAATTAAATTCTCTGAGCCTCAGTTTCTCAATCTGTAAAATGAGGGTACTCAGCCCTGCCCCATGTGTTTTCATATGGATTATGAGAACACAAAGTATATAAATGTAGGTAAAGCCCCAAGAATTATGTCTGGCGAATAGTAAGTGCTCAAAAAATGAGAGGTCTCGCCAGTTGGGTTAAGGTGGATGATGCGTATAGGGGAAGAAAGCACTTATTTTGATGTTTGTTTTTTGGAGTTAACCCTGCTGTTGAGTGTGTGAAAATGACTGGTGGGGGGCACTCTGCTTTGTTACCCACAAAAGGAGAGAAAAAATCAGATGGAAAATAAATAGAAGAAACGGGCGATTTCCTTGTATTTCTTCAAACCTCTTATCAGATGTGTTGAGCGCCTGAACTACTCAGCCCAGTTCTGTCTGTGCACAGGACGCATGCTGGACCAGCAGGGCTTAGGGAAGGGCCTTCCATTCTCTCGTTGCTCCTGCCTTGCCCTGAAAAGCCGAGGAAAGACTCAGAAGAGACGGTCTGACCATATCACGGTTACCTCAGAACATCAGGTTGGATTATTTGAATTTAAAAAGCTATTTAATAAACAAGGCTCTTAGGTCTCTCCATCCCCTCGTAAAAGCACCAGCTTCTGAACACTTGGCTTTATTCGCTCCAGTTTTGTCTTGCCCTTTAATCGTAGCAAAATAAATTCACTGATGATGCAATTTCTCAGTCCTACTGGTGGTTTCTAGTTTCCTTTCTCATTAGTTTAGACTCAGAATCAATTGCGGTGCCCTGTGCGTGGCAGCTTCAAAGTGAAGCCGCCATTTTACACTGAAAGGGCAGCGTGATCAGCACTTGCAATTTTCTTTAATTTAGATTCCTCGCTCGCAAGGCATGAAACAAGTCCTCACTGAAACCTCACCTGAGGGGGTGTTGTAGCCACAGTTAGGTAAAATGAGCAGAGTCAGAAATAACATATCTGGCTCTATTTAGCTCTCAGTGCTTCTTTGCTGAAAGAATGCAGACTTACCTCAGAAAATCTAAGAGAGAAAAGCAGAGCCTTTTCAGGGGAGTGGGACATTGGATGGTTACCATGAAAACGACTAAACCCAGGAAGAAAGTGAGGGCATTTGGTTAGATGCAGAAGAATAAAAACAGGAAGTAGGAAAAAGAATTATGTGGGATAACAGTGGGAAAACAAGACAAATTGCAAAGGATTGTTGAGAGAAGACCGGTACAGATATTGGTGGTGCCTTAAACAGTTGTTTGGATCGAAGAACAAGGAGGCAATGGAAACCCAAGGGCTGATTGTAGGGGGAAGAATCGAATGCGATTATGATTTCATTCCAGGGGCTTCTTTCATTCTGAATTACTAGCAGATCGAATAGCTCATATCATGATTTAATTAAGCAAGGCATCCCTGAATTTGTACTCCCTGTCCTTTTTGTTCCTGACATGGCTTCTTAGCCTTTCTTTTGATATGAAAGACCTGACATCATTGAATGGTAGTTAATTCAAGCAGCGTCCCACTGCTGCGTGCTGGTGAGAACCGGGAGGGCATGGAGCATGTTGTCTATGACCGACTGTCCTGTGCCCGGCCAAGACTAGCACTCCTTCAGCGTTCCATGAAAGTTGTGACATGAATGAACAAAGGAACGCCAGTTTTGCTTGACCAAACAGGCTTTCTGCCCATTTCTTTAAGCATTCTTTAGACAGATAGTTTATTCTTTTACTTCCTCTGAAGCGATGAATTACCTCTGACATTGAAGAAACATTGGAAAAAAAAAAGAAAGAAAGAAACTACGAAGCCACAGAGCTTTGATTCCCAAAAGGGCTTCCCTGCTAACACCAAGTATCTCATGATGAAAGAACACGAATCAGTCTGGCACCGTCATGACAGTAACTGACAGGCTGACAGGCTGCGCTGTGCCTGATAAATCGCAGAGGGCTGGGTGTGTTTTCCATACCTTGACAGTTTTAAGCTTCTCCTGACAGATGTCTGTCAGGCTGCAGCAAGAAGAAGGAACCTCGGGGACGCCCAGCGCTGCTGCTTGCATGCACAGCTGGATGGGAAATCGGCCGCGCTCGCCCCGCTCCGCGATCTCTTCTCCTGGCCGGAACCCGAGATATTTTCATTATCCCAATTCTGGAAATTCGAGTGACTGTCATTACAGACATTTGATTGTCCTTATATTCTAGTGCATGGAGACAGCCTACTAAAAAGGGTATAGATTTGAGAATCAGAGAGATGCATATTAAGAATGTGAAAGTGAGTAAATACCGATGAGTCCGTGATTCAGAATCAATAAGAAGTGGGTATGATACTCGCTTCACAGAATTGTTTTTAGAATGGAAATGACGTGCCTGGAATTTATGAAATGGGACCAGCCACGGCCTGAATGTTTATGCCTCACCAAATTCACATGCTGAAACCTAATCCCCAGGGTGATGACATTAGGGGTGGAGCCTGTGGGGGGTGATGAGTTCACGAGGCTGGAGCCCCCCTGAATGGGATCAGTGCCATTATCCGGTTCTGGGAGATCTCTCATCCCTTCCACCCCGCGGGGACACTGCAGAAAGATGAATTGTATATGAACCAGAAAGTGGGTCCTCACCAGATACCGAACCCGGTGGTACCTGGATCTTGGACTTCCCAGACTCTGGAACTGAGAAACAATGCTTGTTATTTAAAGCACCCAGTCTGTGGTAGTTTTTTGCAGTAGTGGCCCAAATTAAGCAATTGTTCTTAACTGGAACAGTTTTGTATTCTGCTCCCTCAGGGGACGTTTAGCAATGTCTGGAGACGTTTTTGGTTGTCACGGCTGGGGGCAGGTGCTGTTGGCATCTAGGGGCTAGAGGCGAAGGATGCTGCTCAATATCTTAAAATGCACAGCACAGCCCTTTCCCTCCCCTGCTCACATGTGCAACACGGAATTCTTGTGCTCAAAATACCAATAGTGCTGAGCTGAGAACCCTGCTTGGTCAGCAGGAATGCTGCAGCCCTGCACAGAAGCTTAGGAGTTCAGTTTCTAGAAGGGTTGCTGACTCATTCTACTTAAATAACCCCTCCCTCAGAAACCCGCTAT
>PVJD01019855.1:0-10759 GCA_004026545.1 Mormoops blainvillei
TGTTCTTAATGCAAGAACATGGCACTAATTGTCACCTTATAAAATTTATTTTAATATTACTATTCAAAAATATTTTTTCATGAGGAGATAGATATGCTGTTGACATTTTTAAGGAACATAGATTAGCATATACCTATTGGTTCTGATATGTACAATTAATATAATTGAACGGTCTCACTTATATTTTATTGTTGGTAATAGAAACTAAATTGCTTCAAAATTTAGTCATAAAATCAAAGCTAACAGAGGGATGTCATTCCATCAACAGTAGTCTCCCTGACAAGTAATTGCTTTGTGTTGACCAAGCAACATTTTTCTAACAGTGTTCTTGCTATAGTGTCTGTCAAAGACCCATCATACTGCTCTATAATAAACTCTGTTCTCTGGAAGCCCATGCATTGGTCAGACAAATAAAGAGCGGCATCCCATTTTTCTTGCAGAGTGTGGTCTTGTTCTGAAAGCAATTTTCCTTGTATAATTTCTATTTGAAAATCCATTCATTTGTGACAGCAGTGTAAAGAGAACATTAATTTTAGCAGTTTAGGGATTGTTTTCCTTATTGGGCAATGCAACGTCGCCTATGACAGTGGAGAAACGGGGGAATTGACAGGCTGCTGGCAGCCTCGTGCGAACGAAGCTTACAGAGAGACAGAGAAACGGGCTTCATGCAGCTCAGATGGGGCCAGTGGAAGATCCCATATATCAAAAAACAAAAACAAATGTGTTTTAGAAGTAACACTGCATAGTAGGAATAACAATCTTAATAAAGTGCCACACCCTTTCTGTGCAGTGAGCTACTTCCTTTAATGTATAGGGGTTTCCATTTGGAATTTAGGGATTTAGAAAGATTGGAAGTAGTCGATACAGTTGGACATTTCTGCTCTCCTAATTTTATTAAAGCTTCCCTTCAAAATGCAATCACACAGATAAGTGGTTCTGTAGAATTGTATTTTTGGGTGTTAGGAAGGCTGTACTGCATAACATAAAGCATCCCAGGCCACCCGCATGTAATGCTTACCAGCAATAATTGTTAAAATACAGATTCCTAAGAGCTGTACTAACAAACCTCTCTAAGGGATGAAACCTATTCTTAAAATATGTTTATTGTTTTTAGAGAGAGAGGAAGAGAGAGAGAGAGAGAGAGAAGTATCAGTGTGAGAGAGAAACATCGATTGGTAGCCTCCCAAACTCCCTGATTATGATCAAACCCACAACCTAGGTATGTGCCCCGACAGGGAATCAAACCCCCCACATTTTGGGTATGGGCTGACACTCCAACGAACTGAACCACACCAGCAGGACAAGTCTATTTTTTAAAATGGAGTTGTTATGTAACTTATAATAAGGTGATTTGGGGAAAATATGAGTAAAATGTTTAAATATATATGTTCGGCTGGACCAAGATTGTGAATAAATGCCATTTCTACAATTTACTGCTCACTGATCTCAGGAAAAGTATTTTATCTTTCTTAATTCCCTTTATATAAATGAACTACCTAAGTAAATTTTCCATTGTGTTATACTTTCAAGGAAGTTGGTTTTGATACAAGATCCCAATGTATTTTATTCTCAAAACTTTAGGGAAAAAATGTCCTCAATTCCTTGAAAAATTAGATAAAATACACTTGAGAACTCTCCTTAGCACTGTAAATGAAAGAGTGGCAGAAGGCAAAGCTGAGGCCACAAACCTAATTTTTATAAGCAGGTTGGAATTGTTGCACTCTACTTATAGCAAGAGATGTCATGTCATTAGTTTTTTTCACAATAAATTATATCTGGATTAAAGCCACATACACCAAAGTTTCCACTCATTTTTTTTTAGAGCTGTTCTCTTTTTTTTTTCTTTATCTGAGTTTAAGGATTAAGTGATCTGTGACAAAATGGGGAGCTTCCTGATATACTACACTCATTATAAAGAACCATATTTTTATAGCATCTTGTCCAATCCAGGATAGCCCATTGTGGTAGACAAATAATGCCCCTGTCCCCAGATGTTCACATCCTACTCCTGGAGACCTATAAACATGTCCTGTTATGTTCCAAGGGGGGAATTAAATTTCCACATAAAATTAGAATTTCTAATGAACAAATCCATTGTTACCCTGGATCATCCAGGTGTGTCCAATGCAGTCATAACAGACTTTTATATGTGGACTAGGGAAGCAGAAAAGTTAGTGGCAGAATCAGAGAGAGTTAGATTTGAAGATGTCATGTGCTGACTTCGAAGACGGACAAGGGGCCATGGGTTAAGGAATGCAGGCAGACTCCAGAATTCAAACAAGGTCCTAGGTGACACAGTTCCTAAGTATACTGGGTTGACCAAAAAGTTCGTTTAGTTTTTTTCTGTAAAAGACCCATTGTTTATTTTCACCAATAATTTTATTGATTTGGATATTTCGAGTATGTCGGCTGTCTCCAACTATCGGCATCTAGTGGATAGAGGCCAGGGCTGCTGTTAAATATATTCCAATGCATAAGACAGCCCCGCAGCAAAGAATTATTTGGCCAAAACATCAATAATACCAAGAAACTTCACAAAACACTTTTGACATGTTCGATCAGTCACAGCACCTTCTCCATACACTGCACAATTCTCTTTTTTTGTGTGTGTTTCAGTTGCATTTTAAGCTTTCTTCAAATAATAAAGCATAATATGCCAAAAATGTCACTTATTTTCTTCCATCTTCAATATTAAAATGGCTACATAAAAATTCACCATTTTTTTAAATGCACGCTGATATGACAGCTGTCACATACAATCTAACAAAATTGTTTCGAATGAAGTTAAAGACAACTAAGCACTACTAGAGCCATGTAGAGAAAAAAAACTAAATGAACTTTTTGGGCAACCCAATATAACTTTGTGTAATGGTCAGCAGCTGTCTCAGACACTGATAGAATTCCAGGCTAGCTGGTGAGGTGTAACTGAGGAATCTGATGCTTTATAATCTTGGTCCACATTCTGCAAAATGAACATTAGACCTGCCTCAGGAATTGTAGTGAGGATTGAAAACTAGAGAAACAAAGTATTCAGATTATGTTTTTATTACTATGACCTATTGTTGGTATGATTTCTCTTCTTTTCCCCATGTTAACATGCAAACTTTAAGGTTGACAGAGATTAAGCACTCAAAGTTACGTGCAGTAGAAAGTGGTTTCTGCAAATACTAGAGAAACCTAACGTTTATTTGTATGTAAAACACGCACTTATCAATTTAATTTAACTGTATCAAAAATTGTGGTACAACATGGTCCCAGAAATCAGGAAAAGGAATCTACAAATATCATGTTATACATCCTGTCTGATTTTAGGGTTCGTATTTCTATAAAGCAAATGAGTTTATACCAGATCACTCCCTCAAAAACTAGGGCCATTGAAGTTACAGTGGTTCTTGGATGATGTTTCCCAGTGAGTTAAAGTTTTATGCAATTAAGTAACAGCAAATTAACACAAAGTAAAGCACACAGCTGAACATAGCAAACTTTGGAGGATTATGATTTTATTATCTATCTATCATCTATCTATTAACTCTCTCTGTGCATAGATAGATACACAGCTGGTGCTTAGGACTCTTTAACCTTGTCTTGTGTGGTCCTCTGATAACAGGGGGATATGTTTACAGTATACCTTTCCCTTTAGGAATGAGACAAGCATGGAGTTGTTCACTTCTGACTGCAACATATTTATGCAAAGTCTGTCATTTCTTCCTCATCTCTGTACACAGTTTCTGTTGTTGATATCCCTTCAACTTTGTTTCTGTAACTGAGGGACCTCAACTTTCTTTCATATGCTTTTTCTCACATCCTCCTTCTTCAAATTACTTTTACAATATAAAGGTCAAAGCTTATGTTTGTTGCACTATGTATTTAGGTATTTGAATTGACCATGTAGTTTAACCTATTTTATGTGTGGGTGCATTATTTTTTATGAGGGAATATGGACAAAATTAGAAACTTTGCTTTTGGTAGTATTGCAAAGACATTCATGGTAATTGCACAGCTAGTGCCTAATGTCTCAGCCAGTTACATCAGATCTCCTGGCATTCTATTTCATCTTTTTCAAAGGAGTGAGGCAGCACCGAATAACAGGTACATTTTCACTCTATGAAAAGACTGAGATCAAGTGTTCAAATGTGTTTTAAAATCTCTAGCAAACACTCCATGTGAAAGGGTTTGATTAAAATTGTTATGCCTTTCTGAAAATTGTATGCAGACTCCTCTACCTTAGCTATAAAGGCAGGTATGCAAAAGAAATATTGGTTTTCATTTCATAGCCAGGACTGTGTTCGATCTTACATGAAGTCACTGTCCCATGCTTTATTCACACTTCTGCTGGGAACTTAAAAAGAAAAAGAAAAGAAAAGCTGTTGCTCATTGGCCTACTCCACTCAAAATCAATTGAAGGCCTCCAAATGCTCAGCCCATGGTTGTCAAGCACCTGTCTGTGAAACTCCATGGCTTCCTGTCATGCATCTCATGGGACATCGTTGCAGAAGTAAGGACAGGCAGAAAGACTCAACTACTGCTCCCACCAGTGAATCCATTTTTACCTACAGTTTTGAGGAGTCTGCATACAATTTTCAATTACGTTATACTGTATTTCAATTATGAATGAGGACTAGAAGAAAGCAACTACCCTATGATTTCAAATTAGAATTAGACATGCAAAATTACCCACAACTTGGCTGCCAACTTATTTCAGGTCTTAATTTAAACTGAAATCTCTGTGTGCTATATAAGATTTGACAACCCCACTATTTTTACTATTATGAAACTTGTTTCATTTTTCCTTTTATCAATGTTTTCTTAAACTTTTGTTATTTTTTACTCAAAAGTTCCTCCTTTCTAACCCAGTCTACCATAAGGATGACTTACACACCTCGTTTGAAGCCTTCTAGAAGCCACAGAGTTTGGTACCTTTTTGTCCTCTTGCTGCTTTCTATATTTTCCAATAATGCTTTTGGAACCTTCACTGAATTATTTTGTATTTTATGTTATAATGTACCTATTAGTTGATTTTGTTCTCATTTAACTGACAGAGCATTGCGAGAAGATGGTTTTGGATATTTGTCATTGATTAGCTCTACTTTGCATTCGCACACTGGCCCTGGTAGACTGGAACATGTAAGGAGAATGCCCACTATGTAATTGTGGGTAGGGGGTAAAATTTCCAACCACAAGTTATCTGGATGTGTATATTGGAAACATCAAAGCATATTTGGGGTTCACTTCAGTCCTTGAGAGGGATAGTGGCATAATTAAGAGAAGGTCTCAGGCATAGTGTAGTCAGTGGGGTTTTAGAGATTATCTGAATGAATATACACTACAGGTATCTAGGCCAAAGACTAGCTGTAATAAAAGGTTGACCACAATTTTAAAAAAGCTCAAGAATAAAATAATAGTTTATTTATTGGAACTCAGAAAGAAAATCTGCATTATATTAATGTCTAGACTAATTTGATACTGATTACAGAACTCTATAAATTCCTCTCCCTGATTCTGAACAGTGAAGCAAGGCTAGATCCTGCAAATGGAGTTCTAATGGGAGAACTATAAAGTGGTCTGTCATGAAAATATTCTCCCCTGTATGTCCCCTTGGTAATTCAAGAAGTGTTTCTTTCAAAGTCACAATCAGTGAACTTAAAATACGGAGGGTCTCACCATCAGGACCACCAGTAGAGAATAACAGTGACCAGTTAAATAATCTAACAAAAAAGATGCAGCTAAGAATAATACATAATCTGGTCACTTCAGATTGTACTGTCCTGTATACAGGAGGCTTTCTTTTTCCTTTTTTCTTTATTTTTTTAACTGTTGTTCAAGTATAGTTTTGTCCATTTTCTCCCCACCACTCCCCCCTCCCCTTACCCTTAATCCCACTCCTCCCTTGACTTTGTCCATGAATCCCCCACATATGTTCCTTGACCAACCTTCCGGTTTTCCCCATCTCTTTTTTCATGTTTCCTTCCTCTTTCCTTCCTTCTTCCTTTCCTTCTCTTTCTTCCTTCCTCCCTCCCTCCCTCCCTCCCTTCCTTCCTCCCTTCCTTCCTCCCTTCTTCACCCCTCCGTCCCTCCTTTCCTTCCTTCCAGCAAATTAATCACTTAACCACCAAAATATACTGAATATTTATTGAATATAAATTAAGTGTAATCAATAACTCCAAATATGAAATATAACATCAATGTTGAAGTAGTCCAAAAGTTTAAAAAGAATTAGGATTCAATGAACATCTTTTTGAACATGTTATAGATACCTAGATGGATACTTAGAGTAATTTTCAATAGTTCTTCCTTCTTTCAGGAGAAATGACAAGACAAGCTGCTCACCACAGAGGTCTTTAACATCGAAGATATCATTAAAAAAAAAAAGTAAAGTAAAACTCAGTTTTACTTAATTGGACCATGGTAAAGAATGGGAGCAAAAAGCTAAACAACTAGCCAGCTAATGATGAGTGGAATGAAGTGTTTGAAAGTGACACCCAGAGAGCATGTAGAAGCCGAACTTCAAATAAAATATTAACTTTCTGAAAGGACTTAACCTGACATGCCATCCCAATACAAAGCCTTCAGAAATGAGGAAGTTGTTTATCAACAATGTCCTGTTGCAGTCCATGAGGTGAAGAGGTGAAGAATTGGAGCTGCCAACAGTGACAAGAGATAACGTATCTAACTTTTAATCTCAATTCTATTCATGGGTAGCTGCACCGTCAGTAAAGTGATTTTCTCAATGTCATCCTCACAAAATTGAGCTTTTTTATTCACTACCATGTAGACTCGCTTTAATTTGAAAAGAGTCAATGTTTTAAGATTAATTACTATTACCACCTCTATTGGCCATTAGACTAGAATATACAGGCATCAGAAATACCTGAAACATCTAGACCTGGTTGGGTGGCTAAGTTGGTATGAAAGTGTCATCCCATATACCAAAAAGTTATGAGATCGATCCCCAGTCAGGGCTCATAGCTTCTGTTGCAGATTTGATCCCTGGAGGAGCTGCATACAGGACCCTCTCTCTCCAAAATCAGTAAACATATACTTGGGTGAGGATTAAAAAAATATCTGAAACATCTAAAGTCAACAAAATGAAGAAAATATCATTATGACTATAATGTAGGATTATAAAACTAAATAAAAGCTTAACTTCATTACTAGGCAATTTATAATCAGTAAGAGATTCGAGTATTGAAAACTGGCTCTTTTAATGCCATTAACAAGATCCTTAACATAGCTGCAACTAGATTTGTTCCTCAGAAAAAAGGACCTGACACATTGTTGCTTATCTACCGCCTAAGACTTTCTCTTGAATACAATCTGATAAAAATTATAACTAGCACTTTCCTATAGTTTACATGTATTAACTATTTGCTTATTCAATTTTCTTAAAAATCTTAGGAGGTAAATATGGTTATTTCCATTTTACTGTCAAGTACACAAGAGATTAAGTAATAGGATTTGAATGGCAGGAACTAACTGTAAACCCAAGAATTCTGACTACAATATTGGCAAATTTAACCAATACATTACTGTAGACTCTATTTTGGACCAGGTGCAAGGGTGCTTGAAGAACAACAAGTAACTATATAAGCACAACGGTTTATTTTTCAGGCACTTTTTTTTACTATCAATAAGCATTTAGTAATGGTTGGACCAGCTGTATTCTTTATATGATGCTTTATGGCATGGTATGAAAAAGAAACTGGCTTGAAATAAAGAAACAAAAAAAGATAATTTTGAGGTATGCATTAGCAGTTGATTATTAAAAGCATTTAGGAATATCTCATTTTCAAAATAAGAAAGGAGGAATATAGATAATTTCCAGGGAAGAGAAAGAGACTATATAAAGCCATCAGAAACCCAGTTACTTCTTATGACCACCTAAACTTATCCCTTTCCTTTCATAAATGTTTTCTTGATTTCTCAGTCCCCACAATATTCAGAATATGACCCACTCAGAGCCTAATTTCATATCAATATAACATAGTCTCTAAATTTAGAATATCTTATGTTTAATTTTTAATCCTGAGAACAAAAATGCTGCTGTACTCAGCTGAATCTACTCCTATCCTACCAGTTGGGACCAAAGAATTGAACCACACAAAGTGGAGGAACAATTACAGGTTTGGTTCCTAAGGGTGCAAAACAGCCCATATGCTGCCTCTAACAAGATGGAAATATTTTTAAGATAAGGGTGGGGCAGGAATCAGTGAAAGACATCATGACTACTTTTCCCAGGCATTGACATTTTCCCATCTTAGGTAGACATTTCCTTATGCAGTCAAGTTTTATTCATTGGTCATATTTTAAGACCAACTCATGAAATGTCAATATATACAGAAATAGTAATGTAATAAAAAAATAAGGTTGGCCATGACCATATTGCCATGTTGGAATATAGATTGGTGTCCCTAAACCTTAAATTTGAATATGTATATTTACATATACATATTTCATATATACTTTATATATTTCACATATATATATATTTAGAGAGAGAGGGAAGGAGAGAGAAAGAGAGGGAGAGAAACATCAGTAGGTTACCTCTCACAAATGCCCCAATCTGGGACCAAACCTGTTACCTAGGTATGTGTTCTGGTCAGGAATCCAACCAGCGACCTTTAGCTTTGCAAGACAAAGCCCAACCAACTGAGCTATAACTGGTTAGGGCAAAACCCTAAATTTTTTCTCCTTATATCCTACCTTTGAATCTGCTTTGTTCCTTTTTTATATTAATAATGTATGTTTCTTCTGTGGGGATAATGGTATTAAACCTCTTTTAAGAAGCTGAAAATAATCTTCACTCATTTACATAGAGCTCCTGGCAGGGGGGTCCAACCTGTGGCCAATGGGCCACATGTGGCCCCAGATGGTTATGAATACAACCCAACACAAAATTGTAAATTTACTTAAAACCTTTCTGTTGCTCATGAGTTTTTGTTAGTGTTTATATATTTAATGTGTGACCCAAGACAACTCTTCTTCTTCCAGTGTGACCTGGAGACACCAAAAGTTTGGACATCCTAGTGTTATGAATCACCTGAGCCTCAATGGCATTAGAAGGGCAAAGGAATCAGAACACAGCAAGCTGAAAAGAAAAGAGGCAATGCCCAGAAGTACTGTGGTGTTAACTTATTTCATTCAAACTATTTCAGCTTCCCCTATGTTCCGCCTTCCTCATTTCAGTGGTTTGGAAGCTCACATGAATTTGAAGCATTTAGGCATCCATATGCCTGTCAGTCCAAAAATCCCTTCCAAACTCTGCTGGATGACTGACCACCCATTGCAAAAATAAATAGAAATCTTGCAGGTGTGATTTTATAGGCCTCCTAAGGAGAGACATATAGATTTAGAAGGACCCTGCTACTAATCTTTCTCTCGCTCAGTTCACAGCCTCATTCCCATGTCCTTATTCTTCCCATTGCCACTCAATTCAGTGCAAGGAACAGGGTGCATGCTGAAGAGTGGTGTGCTTTGAAGAAGAAGGCACGCTGAGAAGGAGGAAAGGTATCCGTCCCACTGTCAGTATGAATAAGATGGTGGATTTGTGGGGGGGAAAAGTTCTATTAGGAAATACGTATGGACTATGGTATTAATCCTCTTAAATGTTCTATTGAGAAGAAACACGAAATTTCAGGTTCTTCCTACTTTCTGGCTATGCATACGTAATATCAAACCCTGCTGGTAAGGTTTGGGTTCAGTTAGGTATTTGTGTGTCAGAATGAATGAAGCTATCTATGAAATAAAATGAAAACAGAATTATAAATGTGAACTAATGCTCACCTGTTACTCTTACAACCACTTAAAGCTCATTTCAGAAGCCAGAGACAAAGCTAATTTCTAAAGAGAGAAGCATTCCATGACTCATTGACTATAATCCTTAAAGATGCAATATACACTTAACTGTAAAAAACTCTTGTAATCTTGAGAGACCATCTGATTGCTCTAATTTTCATCTTCTATTCCTCACTTCAGGAATTTAATTGAAAATATCAAGATACAAAATATTAGAAAAATAAAACCAAATAGTGAATAAATTGTCAATATCAGATCAACCATATGCAACATACAAAGTTGAAAATATTAAAGGGTTACAGTCACAAGACAGATATTTACTGTAATGAGAAAAAAATCTTAAATAAGCATGTGTGGTCAACAACTAAGAGCGAGTTCTTGCTTTTATTTTTAATAAAGGTGTGTGGATATGTACAAGCACATACATAAATAATAATTACAAATTTTTCAATTCAATAGAATGATGGAGATAAAATTCATAGTTTTGACAATAACTTTTCTCTAAATCATAATTTCATAAGTTCTTCATCTTAATTTAGTTGCTTAGGTCAATTAACATGCACTTATTTCCTATGAAGGAATGGCACGAGGCAGTATCTTGTTCCAAAGATAGACATGATACAGTGAAAATGTATCATTATCTCTAACCTCCAAACACTTACAAATCATTAACTCTGTGTGTGTGTGTGTGTGTGTGTGTGTGTGTGTATGTCTAGGGAGTGATGTATAGAGAAAAGGAAATATCAGCAACATTAAGGAAATAAATGGTAGGATTTTAAAATCTAAAGAAAATCATCAATTAAATAGAATTTTAGACTAGATAATATCCCTCTTTGCCACTTTAGCTCATCTTTTTTAGCATGTTTTGGTATTTGCATACAATTGTTTATTTCAGCTTTTAAATCTTCTGAACATGTAATATATTAGGAACTCAGAGGAAGAGAGATTATAGTCTTTAGTGGGAAAT
>PVJD01019856.1:0-10705 GCA_004026545.1 Mormoops blainvillei
GAGAGATAATGAGGCAAGGAACTAGGGTGAGGGTGGAGTGCGGATTATCCACGTGGATGCGGGGGGAGGAACGAAGTGGGGCCGAAAGCAGGATGATCATGAGGGTAGAACTGGGTGGAAAACAAGGAGAACAGAGATTTCTCAGAAAGGAGAGTCTGTTTTTCTCCTCGTATATTTTGGAAATTATTTGCAGCGCCTTCTCAGGGGCCATCTGCAGCGCTGCTGTACCCAGGACATGAATGTGCGTGGGTGTGTGTTTCAACTGAGGCATGAGCCTCATGTCATCAGGTGTTCTGAGATGTCAGGTAGCTCATGCAGAGAGGCGACTGCATTTTCTTCTTGGTTAGTCATCTGATTGCCGGCCTGTGCCTTGAAATGCCTTACTGAGCAATGGCAGAGTGTCTCTGACATGCCCCACCTGCTGTTTACCTGTCTACTGGAAATTCAAAACTACCGAAGGCAATTATAGGCCATTACAAAACAAGACTAGCTGACACACCTGTCCTCTTTCTCCCATGCTAGGTGTGTGTATTCCAGGCAGTTTTCCCTTTATGTGTTAAAGTGGTCACCGTAGAATTGTACTTTTTAGTCAACTTCCCGATCTTTTTAGAATCTAATTCTCTTTCAGCTGCACCTCCTTGAGCACACCTGTGCTGTGCTCAGTACTTCATGTTCTTATTTCATCCTACGCAAAATACCTTCTGAGAAAGGCCTTATCCTCCCCACTTCAGAGCAATTAAAAACAGAGGCTCAGGGGCTTTAAGCGAATTGCCCCAGTTTATGCAGGTAGTGCGTGGCTGAGCCCAGGTTCAAACCCAGGCCTGTCTGGCTCCGAAGGGCCAATCTTCACTGCATTGTTTCCAGTGGCAATGGAAACACACTTATTTAGTAAACTTTAGCTACTGGAGTGTTATAATAATTTTCTAGTCTATTTAAGCAGATTATTAATTCGGATTTTCACTTCTTTTCTTGACGGTTTCATAATTTTTTTTTCTTAAAGCTATCAAAAGTATTTATTCCTATGAAATAAAGGAAATACATTAGTGGAGAATTTTTTTTAACATCAAAAAATGCATCACCAGTCTAATAATGCTAACACAGTTGGAAATTAGTGTAGTTCCTCCCAACCCCCTCCAGTCCTTTAATTCAATGATGGTCCCTTGCTGACCCCTAGTGGAAAAGATGGGATTAGCACTTTGAAATCAAGTCTAGGTGCCAGAAAGGTTCTTGGAAATAGTCTTATGGCCTGTTCATATGCATGGTGTATAAACTAACTCTCATTTGTGTTAACTGAGAACAAAGGTGAAGGTAGAGGCTTCTGTGTTTTATATATTTCCCTGGTTCTGTAAATGCACTTCACAGAAATTGAACTAACATTTATGTTTGAAATTAATTCCAACTAGTAATCTCAAAGTTTGAGTGGATGATAAAATATCAGTGTTATAACAATCCAGGCCTTTGTTGTCTCCAAGGTATGGAGACTGAATCCAGGCTTCTTTTCTACCCCTTTTGTTAAAACAAAAATGATTGCCACTTAGTCTAAATATTTTTACTGTGATATCACAGACTGTAGCAAAATACAAGTAAAGTAACTTTTACAGTTATTTTTAGCATATTGTTTGTAGATTCAGTTACACTATCCTTGAAAAATGAAAATTACATTAAAGAAGCAAGAAAGGCCACCCAACCTAATTTTTTTCGTTTTTTAATCCTCGGGCAGTTAGGGTAGTTATCTTATCTTTTTATATTCTCTGAAATATTAACAACATACAGCAACAATAACAATTTTTAAAAGCCCAAAGCATTAAACCCCAGAAGCCTGGGGTGGAGGTGGGGATAAGTGTGTGGAGGAAGCCAGGTCAAGGCTATCAGGCCCATTCCCTGGGGAGGAGCCGAACACCCCCCATGGTTCTGGCAGCAACCTGGAACGCAGATGTTTCCTCAACACCTTCAGGCTGAGGAAACACATTCAGAGATGTGAGAGCACCCACCATGTAAGCACCAGAGAGGGGATCACAAACCAAGTCCTTCGGAGCCCTTCCCCCACACCACAGCTCCATCCCCCTTCCGGGAGATCCAGCTGCTTGCAGGGGTGCTCCCGGGAGCCAGGAGAGTTAGCTGATGATAATCCCATGGCATTTGGAAGGAGGAAGACAGAAAACCTCTGGCCTTTCTCGAGTGGCGTGGGGAAGACCAGCGGTGCAGATCCTAGACCCTCTCCCCTGGGCTTCTGGTTCAGCAGATGGGGGTTGAGTTCAGAGGATCCAGGTTGGGTAGCAGGGATCCGCATTTTATATCATCAGCTAACCAACAGATACTAATGGATCAGCCAGGTTTTAGAACTGTTTGGTGAGATGTTTCCTATTTTTCTTTCTCTCCCTTGTCCCCCTCTTCCCACCACTGTTCCACCCCCGTTTTCTCTCTACCTCCTTCTCCCTCCCTTTGTCCCCCAGTCCCACCCCCCACCCTCCCTCCTTCTTTTCCTTCCAGGTGGGGGCAGGGGTGTAACGCTGGTACCTCAGTTGTGCATTATCTATTCCCCACAGGGTGGGGGCACTTCTCTGTTTGAATCCCTTGAACTGCGTGTTAATGCCTAAAAGAAAGAATGAGTTTATTTAAAAGATTTTCAAAAGCTTCTTATTGGTGGGATAAGACACATATTAGTATTGGTAATTTAAGCGGACACCCGCTCAAGAAAAGGTAATTGCAATTATAGCTGCGCGTTCTTTCTTTCAGGCCAAGCAAGCGATACTTGAAATGGATGCCATTCGTAAGTTTGGTTTTCTTTACGGAATTTGAAATCTCATTTTCTATTTGTATCTATTACATTTTTCTGTCTCAAAGTTTGTAACAATGTCAGCTGTAAGGAAGTAGCAGCTCTCTACTCACTGTTTTAACAAATAGAGTCAGCAGACAGTATTATCTCTTCCCGACCCATTGATTTGTTCCTACATTGATTCCTCCTCCTTCTTCTGTGAGTCACCTGATGGCTGGCCCCATGGTCAGGGCTCTGTATCAACTACCATATTTTGCCATGTATAATGCACACTTTTTGCCCAAATTTTTGTGGGAAAAATAAGGGTACACATTATATATGGGTAGTATTTATTCTGTATCTCTATATTTTTAATTCTTTCATTTAAGCTTATGCATTAAAAGCGTAGCTCTAGAAAGCAATAACGATATCCATATGCAAAATAATACCCTGGAATACGATAATCGGTTTTGTTTCTAAATATAAATAAATAAATAATTGAATCAAAAATCTAAAACAAAAGAATTTTTCCTGAAAGATTGGGCCAAAAACATGGGTGCACATTATACATGGCAACACACAGTAACAATGTAAGATACACTTCCAGAGCCAACTCCTACCCCAGCTCCGCCGCCACCACCAATTAAGGCCTCACAGTCCACATCCTACCTCACCTCATCTATGGGACATCAGTGTTGATTATCTGAAAGCATCACGACAACTAGATAGTTACTGGATTTCCTGATAACAGCTCAGATTTCAAAATTACAGCTGCCTTACCTCTGTGATTGTATTTCTAGGATTATACAAGCAGGCAGAGAATAAATGTAAGAGGTCTTTTCTATAAAACAGCATTTACAATATTCTCGTTACCTCCCAGACTAAGTGGAATAAAAAGAGATACAATGACTTTAAAGACTTGCAGCCAAGAGGTCTGACACACTTTTACTTAAAACTTTTCAAAATCACTTACTTTTGAGGAATCTTTCCCCAAGTGCAAACACAGACTCACTCACCCTCCAGCCGGCTGGTTGTTAACTCTCCAGAAGAACAAAGGAACATTCCCGAAGGAGAAGGGGGAACGTCCCTGCCATGGTGGCTGGGAGTCCCCGTTTCACGTCTGTCAGATTCTGAGGAATGATCCCCACAGGGTGTGCCCCACAGAGAGTGGGGCACAGTGCCCTGTGTTCTCTAACTCCCCACGTTTTACTCAGTAGAAATCTATAAGATTTTTTTTTTTTTTTTAATAAAAGCATTCTGAAAAGAAGGCAAGATCTGGAATGGCCAGGTGAGAGTTAGGAGGAAAGATGGAGGAAGGGGTGCATCTGGAGAGGTCAGCTCTTATTGTGATGAATTCCGCTTAGTGAAATGACTTACTTATTCCCAGGACCTGGCCTAGCTCTTAGGCACCATGAAGATTTTACGGTGCACAGAATAATTTCAAGCCACAAATCAGTACCGCATGTCTCTCTTCTGGGCCCAGGATGAGGCCAGAGCAGCCCAGCCTAGGAAAATAACCTTATTTGCCCTACGCTGACTCTGGACTTGGCTGAGTGTGAACAGACGAGGCCAGTCCATTGGAGCAAATGACCTCATTTATATAACTTTACCACAAACATTGGAGAAGCATATGTGGTCTTTATCACCCTCAGAACTCCCTTGAACTTTAGATGCCTTGAAGATCATTCACCCCGACTTGAAGGACACCGGCCTATAGCTCCACCCTTAAATTGTCCCCGTCACACCCCAGCGTGCAGAGGTCCCTGATGTGTTGCAGCACGTTAGGGTGAGACCTGATTTCCTTAATCCAAAGCCTGTGTGCCCCTCAGACGGGGTAGAAAGACAAACAATGAAATCAAATGAAAAGCCCTTTTCTGGTAAGAGAACCTAAAGCCTTCATCAAATGCTCAACGGAGCAAAGTCTAGACAGATTAATTATGAGTCACTGAAGCGGAGGACAGCTCCCATAGGGGCAGGAAGGGCTTGCCGTTCTCCACCACGCCAGGCATGCATGTCTCACGAAGTTCTCCCGGTGTGTTTACCGTGACGGGGCCTCTGTTGTGGCCCATCACCACCGCCTGTCAGGGGCCTTGGTAACATGTTCAGGCACACGGAGTTTTATTCTAATGGCATTTTCTGACCTCTGCAGATCATAGTGGCGTAGGAAATGGAAAGAGGAGGAGAGAGACAGAGAGAGCGAGAGAGAGAGAGAGAGAGAGAGAGAGAGTGAGCTTAACTTGCTAACGCACTCCCAGAAGTCCTGACATAAACCAAGTCCCGAGATGCATATTCAACACAACACCAGTTATGGAAGAAGGGCTATGATGTCCGAGAAAGGAGAGATGCATGGGGACCCCAAACAAGTCGTACCCAGGCTCTGACACTTGTGGTTTTCTTGGCAGACTATCCAGGCTTCTGCTACACGCCTGAGGGGGCGACGGAAGCACTTTCTGCTCCATGCCGGCCGAGGAGAAAATCTGGTAATTCGAATGTTGTAATCCAAATTTAATAAGCATGGGGGACTAGCAATGAAAGTCCCTTTCAATCTGACAAAAGGTGTTTTCTTTCTGGGTTTGGAACTCACCACCAGTCTGGGTACAGTTGAGGCTGCATTAAGATGGGGCTCTCAAGCTTTTGTTCTAAAACTCTTTTCTACTTAACTCCTTCTTTTCCATTGACTATAACACATACTAATCAAGTAATTTTTTTTAAAGGTTTTACTTATTTTCTTTTTAGACAGAGGGGAAGGGAGGGAGAAAGAGAAGAAAAGAAACATCAGTGTGTGGTTGCCTCCCACACACCCCCTTCTGGGGACCTGGCCCGCAACCCAGGCATGTTTCCTGACTGGGGAATCGAACCAGTGACCCCTTGGTTTGCAGGCCGATCCTCAGTCCGCTGAGCTACACCAGCCGGGGCTTAATCAAGTAATTTTGCTTTGCATAGCATCTTACCATGAGCCCAAATGTCCTTAAACCCTATTTACTGTCACCAGTGAAAATACTGTATCCTATAAATGACACATAACAAAGATTATTCAAACTTAAAATTTTAACACACAGTTGCTGAACTGGATGTCAGATTTTTTTTTTTTCCATTTGAATCACTACTTATTGAGTACCTACCAAATCTGTGCTAAGGGCCAGGATGCAAAAACAAATAATACACATGACTCCTGCGTGCAAGGGGTTCGTGGTCTAGTGGGGAAGTCGAAAAAGGTGACTAAATACCAGTCCGTGCGATAGAGCTGTGGCAGAGGCTGAAGGGAAGGAAGCGTGGAGAGTCAACAGAGAGGCTTGCCGCCCAGGAAGCAGGGAGCAGACTGCAGAGAGCGGCACACTAGTACCCCAAATGGAACCTAGGGGCTGAGGAGGCAGATGAGGAAGGACTGGCACACGCAGAGGCCCAGAGACTTGAGACAGCATATCTCAACTGGGACATCTGTTGCCAGTTGCTCTGAGTGACTAGAACATGAGGTGGGGCTGGGGGCGGGGGTGGAGGAGGAGGTGGGCGAGGTGAAATGGAGAGCAATACACACGGCTGGAGATCAGAGAGGGGCCTGACCGTGGAAGGCTAGTAGGCCACACCGAGGGCTGGAGCTCGATCCTGCAAGCCAGGGAAGGATATCAAGCAATGAAATACTTGCCTTTTGAAAGCAGAATTCTGGCCCAATATGGAAAAGGAAGTAGGCAGGGACACCAGACAGGAAGCGGTCCCTCTAGTCTTGGTGAGAGATGGTGAAGGCTAGATAAGACAGTAGTGACTGGGGTGGAACACTGTGGGGACCCACAAGACTGACGGTTGGAAACAGGAGAAATGTCCTGGTCAATAACCTGGGAGGGTAATGTCAGTGACAACCAAGATAAGAAATACAGATG
The DNA here is from genome assembly GCA_004026545.1 of Mormoops blainvillei. Classification (NCBI taxonomy): domain Eukaryota; kingdom Metazoa; phylum Chordata; class Mammalia; order Chiroptera; family Mormoopidae; genus Mormoops; species Mormoops blainvillei. Next base: position 6,631 of record PVJD01019856.1, read on the forward strand.
AAGGAGCAGACATGGGGGGAGACTGATGAACCAAGGTAGAGATGTGTTGCGTTTGCCGGGTCTGTGGGAAGTGTCAGACTGGCGGTTGGCAAATGAGGTCTGAGACTTGAGATCGGTCCAGAGTAAGAGTATATAATTGACAGTCGGGCCAAGATGGAAGCGTAGGTAGACATGCTTTGCTTCCTCGCACAACGAAAGGAGGACAACAACAAATTAAAAAACAAACAAACAAACAACCAGAACTGCCAGAAAACCACACTGTATGGAAGCCTGACATCCAAGGAATTAAAGAAGAAACATTTATCCAGACTGGGAGGAGGGGTGGGGAGGGGCAGCCTGGGCAGAGAAGACATGTGACAAGGCAGAGGATCGGGTGGGCGAGGCAGCGGCCGATGGACTGGGCAGTCCCACACTCATGTGCAGATAAGCCAGAAGGAACAACTGGGGAGTGAGACAGACCACGCAACCCAGGGCTCCAGTGTGGGAAACTAAAGCCTCAGAACCTCTGGCTGTAAAAATCTGTGGGGGTTGCGGCAGCGGAATAAACTCTCAGCCTCACAGGAGAGTTGATTGGAGAGACCCAGGGGGTCCTAGAATATACACAAACCCACCCACCCTGGAATCAGCACCAGAAGGGCCCAATTTGCTCGTGGGTAGCAGGGGAAGTGACTGAAAACCAGGCGAAAGCCCAGCAAGCCACACTGTTCCCTCTCTGAGCCATCCCCCACATACAGCACCACAACACAGCGTAAGTTGCCTCGCCCTGTGAATACCTAAGGCTCCACTCCTTACAACGTAACTGGAGCACCAAGACAAAGAAATATGGCCCAAGTAAAAGAACAGATCAAAACTCCAAAAATAGAACTAAGCAATGAAGAGATAGCCAACCTATCAGATGCAGAGTTCAAAACACCGGTAATCAGGATGCTCACAGAATTGTTGAGTATGGTCACAAAATGGAGGGAAAAGAGAAGGCTATGCAGAGTGAAATAAAGAAAAATATACAGGCAACCAACAGTGAAGGGAAGAAAACTGGGACTCAAATCAATGATTTGGAGCAGAAGGGAGAAATAAACATTCAAACAGAACAGAATGAAGAAACAAGAATTCAAAAAAATGAGGAGAGGCTTAGGAACCTCTGGGACAACCTTAAACGTTCCAACATCCGAATCATAGGCGTGTCAGAAGGAGAAGAGGAAGAGCAAGACATTGAAAACATATTTGAAAAAATAATGAAGGAGAACTTCCCCAATCTGGCAGAGGAAATAGACTTCCAGGAAGTTCAGGAAGCTCAGAGCATCCCAAAGAAGTTGGACCCAAGGAAGCACACACAAAGGCACATCGTAACTACATTACCCAAGATTAAAGAAGAGGAGAGAATGTTAACAGCAGCAAGAGCAAAGGAGATGGTTACCTACAAAGGAGTTCCCGTAAGACTATCAGCTGATTTCTCAAAAGAAACCTTACGGGCAAGAAGAGGTTGCAAAGAAGCATTCAAAGTCATGAAAGGCAAGGGCCTACATCCAAGATTACTCTATCTGGCAAAGCTATCATTTAGATTGGAAGGGCAGATAAAGTGCTTCCCAGATAAAGTCAAGTTAAAGGAGTTCATTATCACCAAACCCTTATTATACCAGATGTTAAAGAGACTTATCTAAGAAAAAGAAGATCAAAACTATGAACAGTAAAATGACAACAAACTCACAACTCTCAAAAACTGAACCTAAAAAAACAAAAACAAAAACAAAAACAAACTAACCAAACAATTAGAACAGGAACAGAATCACAGAAATGGAGATCACATGGAGGGTTAGCAGCAGGGAGGGGGAGGGTGGAGAAGAGGGGAAAAGGTACAGGGAATAAGAAGCATAAACAGTAGGTACAAAATAGACAGGGGGAGGCTAAGAATAGCATAGCAAAGGGAGAAGCCAAAGAACTTATATGTACCACCCATGGACATGCACCAAGGGGGTGGAATGCCGATGGGTGGAGGGGGAGAAAGGGTAGAAAAAAATGGGACAACTGTAATAGCATAATCAATAAAATATACTTTTAAAAAAGTATACAATTGAACATTATCAGTTTATAAGTAGGAGTTAAAGCTAAGGAAGTGGCTGTGCTAGTTGGTAGGGTCGGTATCTGTGATGTGATCCCTGATTGCACAGCTTAATGTTTACCTTACAGTTTTGATGAGGCAAGGGTCTTGCCGCTAAGTATCTCTAAGCAAAGGGGATTTAGGTAAATTTGGTGAAAAATTTCTAGAGCCGAAATAATTTGCCCATAAACTAATAATTTACTTATACAGGAAAAAACTCTTGATTTGGTTTTGCAAATGATGCTGGCCTTCTTTTTTCTCCCAGAACCTTCCTCAAGACCACATAAAGTTTTGAAGACCAGCGGTAAGTCCTAACATACCTTTTCTTTTTCATCCTTGCTGACGTTCACTATGTCAAACCATACGCACACAAAAAGCACCAGATAAATTACAGATTTACAGAGTTGATAAACTTCTTCAAGAGGGGGACCCCAAAAAGAGCAGAATTTATTTATTAAAAAATTGTGTATTCATTCTTATACGTGTCACCTTCAGAGCGCTCTCCATCTGATGCAGTACACCCATCAAGACTTTTTTCCACTGCTCAAAACAGGTTTTCAACTCATTGATTTTGTTGCCTTTTAGTACTTCGGCCAGTTTTTGTTTCACCTCTTCCATATTGGCAAAGCCTTTCCCTGTGAGAACTTTTTTCATCCAGAGAAACAAACAAACAAACCAAAAAGTCACCTGGGGCTAGATCTGGTGAATAGGGAGGGGGAGGCACCGCCCTGCTATTTTGGGTCAAAAACTGCTAAACACTCAGTGAGGTGTGGACAGGTGTGCTCATAAATCACCCACCATGAAATGGGCAAATGTGTTGAAAGAGTCTTCAAAAAAATTCACTGAAGCCAAACACATCCTCTCACAACAACACCTGCTGGTGGTGCACTGATACAGATGGGTTCCTAGAACTCTTACCTAGCGGGGCAAGCATGTACTACAAGGAACCTGCCCTCCAGAAGATAATTCTGGTTGTTTTTTTTGGGGGGGGAGGTGCCCCTGCCTCATATAAGTAAAAGTGCCCCATTATAAAGTGTAAAGCTAAAAGTCACAAAATGTTTGCAATATAGATAACAGACATAAAAGGATTAATATCTCTATTATAAAAAGAAATTCTATATATCAAAAAGAAGATACCTTTTTTTAAAAGGCAGACAATATGGGCAGTTTCGTAGAAGAAACACAAACTGCCAATAAAATTTATAAACGGTGACCCATGTTTGTAATCAGAAAAGTCACACATTTAAGTGAGATAAATAGAGGGGGGAAAGCCTCTAATAGAGGGAGGGATGAGCTTGACCAAAAGATATAGAAAAATGGGCACTTTGAAACCCTTGGTGTGTAAATTTCTGCAACCTTTTTGGAGCTAAACGTGGTGATGTCCATTTTCATTTAAAATGTGCATTGCAGGGAATATTCTGCAGCTGTCAAAAAGAAGGAAGCATGTCTTTATCTCCTGACAAGAGTGCCCACATATATTTAGCAGGAAATGCAATGCTGCATGTTGCACCTTTATTTTAAAAAGAAAAACGTTGCTTTGTGGTGGGATTGGGGCAGTAGGTAGGGGTCTGGAAAGATGAACGTCAAACTGTGAGGTTCGGTTACCTCTGTTGGCTGAGATTTGTGGAGAGGGTTCGATCACTTTTTATTTTATATGCTCCTGTGGTTAAGCAATTTTTAAAGACGAAATGCGCATAATCAAGGTGCCTGTAAGAGACTCTGGAAGGATTTGCCTCTGTAAAACCATCCCCAGAAACCCAGGTGTACCACTCCTCAGCCAGGGTGCTCCTGCTGAGAAATGCTGTCTCTTTCCATTGTAACCAATACAGTGTTTTAAAATTAATGGAAACAGTCTTTTGTTTAAATGATTTTCGTGGCTAAGGCCACGTGGAGTTTTTTCAGGTAATACGTATTTGGCAGGGGGGAAGCTTTTGAAACTTACTCACGTGAATTGGTCCATTGCTCTCAGGGATTAAGAAT
>PVJD01019857.1:0-10757 GCA_004026545.1 Mormoops blainvillei
TTTCCTTCCTTCCTTCCTTCCTTCCTTCCTTCCTTCCTTCCTTCCTTCCTTCCTTCCTTCCGCTCTGACTAGGGAATAAACCTGCAACATTGGCATATAGATAACACCCTAACCAACTGAGCTACCTGTCCAGGACTCAGTTTCATTGAAATGGTCAGAAAGATGAAACTAAAAAAATACTGTGTGTTATTGGTCTCCCTCAAGACCTGCTGTATTGTGTTTAGCTGATGCAGAATAACTAGGAAGCCATGACTCCTGGGTTAGGGTGAGCTGTGGTTACCTGTGATCCCTTTTTCCACAAGCTGAAGGAGGGGTGCTGATGGGTCCCTTCTAAGGAAAAGAGCTAGGGTTATTCTCTCTTCATTCTATTAAAAATTGACCTCCTCATTATAGAACATTGGGAAATACTCAAAACTAAAATGGAGAGAGGGAGAGGAGGGAGGGCATGAGAGAGAGAGAACTGGGGACAGAGGGAGGGAAGGAGGGAAGGAGGGAGAGAAAGAGAGAGAAGGAAGAAGGTGGAGAGAAAAAAGAGAGAGAGAGAGAGAAAAGCGATAACAGTCCCTCTTTCTACTGCGCACAGAATTTAGTAGTTTTCAAAGTGTCTAAAGCACAGACCTTAAATTCCAGCTTTGTCACCTGCCAGCTTTGGTGTTCAAGGAAATTTCTTCCCTCACTGAGCTGTGAAATGGGCACAAGGATAGTCACATGAGATGAAGGAGCCTAAGCTTGGCTCCAGAAGGGCTCCAAGAGTGTTAGATTAGTATTCAGTACTCTCCATGTTATTAGAAACACTTTTAAACCACAGTTTAAAAGTCTTTTACTGTGGAGATTCGAGACCCTAAATGAACCACATTCAAGACTGGCTGAGTGGCTGTGCCTTCAAGTAAGCCAAGTGCTTTCCATCTCCCTAATTCTTACTCCCTAGGAGTCTCCCTTGCCTCTAGAGGAGAAAGCAGGGCTCACTGAGGATGGAGGGGTGTGGAGGAGGGGCTGCTTTGTAGCAGGAGGCACTAGGCCTGTTTCCTAGGAAACCCATGATGGGAGGAGGGACTATTCACAGCTCCTGGGACTCACAGTGCATCACAGTAGGATCTTGCTGGCCAGTAGTGCTGGTTGCTCATTGTGCTTCTAGCCTCCAGCCCTCCCTCTGGGGCTCGGTTTTACCCTGTGTGCATGGAAAAGGGTGGAGGGTCTGCTGGTGCCTTGGTTTCTGAGAGTTGCCTGGACTCTGCCTACCTGTGTTTCCTGGCCAGTCTTGAGCACACCTGGGTACTGCCCCAGACTGCCAGACTCCTCCTCTCACTCCTGTGGACTGGCTACATCTTTCCCCTAGCGGCTCCTCAGACTCAACCCCCACCCACTCTTACCACAAGCAGATCTACCCCAGCTAGGGTCTCTGGCATCAGTGAGTTGCTGGCTCTCTCTGTTCAGGGTACCTTTCTTTCCTCTCTGGGATGCCCCTGGGAGGTCAGGGGAAACCTGGTGCCATACTTGGTAGGCAGTGAGGGTCACTGTTGTCCTCGCCTTGAATTTTGCTCATCATCTCCTACCTTGCCTAGCCTACTCCCCTTCCTAGCCTACTCCCCTTCCTAGAATCCCCAGCACACCATACTCTTTTTTACCTGCCCCCTGGAATAACAAAATAGTAGATACCATTTTCAGGTTCCTGCTGTGTGCCATGTGAATCTCATATATCACCTCTAACTTTCACAGCAAACGAGGGAGGAGGGTATGATGCTCATTGTGCAGATGGTGAAAACTGGGGCTCAGAAAGACCAAGACGTCATAGCTGGCAAAGCTGGGGTATACATCAGGGTGCTTGTTTTGGGGGCTAAACCACGTAAAAACCAAGATCAGTCCACAAGAAACAGGGCACAGCACAGTTGAGGGGTTTACAGGGTCCAGTAATGATGCCTTTTTGCCTCTTGACTTTCAAATCAAGGCTCTGGTTCCTGGAGACCACTGTGAGCACCTGTGGTGGCTCTTGGCAGGAAGTAATCCCCAGGTTGTCAAAACTACTGTGCTTGTTTCTATCTTTGCTGATTTCTGTGGCCAGCTTCTGCATAGGCGTTTTAAGTCTCTGTTAGAAGAAATTGTCATGACCTGTATAAATGTGCATAATGAGGTATGTCCTGGCCAAGATATGGATTATTCCTTAATATTCATCTAATTTGCATGAAATACCTATAAATTGGGAGCAGAGGCACCTGTGTGGACCTGTGTTTGATTCACAAACAGTTGTTCCTATTTGGGTTGGAAGGCACAAGGAGCCTTGTTGTCTTGCACTGCCCTGGGAGCAAAGCCTACCCTCAGCTCCTACTTGTTCCAAGGCCTGTCCTGGGACTCAAGGGAGCATGGGCAGCGAGGGTTCTCACAGAGGTAACTGTGATTTTCTGCTCTGTCATTGAGGAGCTATGTGGCTGTGAAGGAGCCCTTTAAACTTTCTCTGCCTAAACTTCCGCATCTGTTTAATAGGAAAAATAATAAGCAAGTTAATATGCATAAAGCATTTAGAACAGTGCCTGGCAAAACTGATCACCAGGTAGAGCTAGATAGGGCAGGTAGGATGCCCCAAGTGTGGTCTATGCCCACAACTTTCTGATGGCCCTTACGGTATAGTGCTCAGCTGGGTGGAAACCCTGCTAAATGTATGGTGATTTACATAGGCAGAGGGCAAGGACCCCAATCCCCCTCTCCATGCTCCTGCCCCAGACCCAACATGGAGATAGGGTGGGGGTGGAGTGCTATCATGATCTCAGGATGTTTTTAGCTTTTGCACTGTCTGTAATCCTCTCACCACTTTTCTGCCCAGAAGATTCTGGCATTTTTTCTAGGGAGAATTCAGGATCTTGAGGAAGTGTGTAGTTGGAAAAAAGCACCTGAAGAAATTCTGATAAAATTCCTCTCCTATAGAGAGCCACTGATGTACAAAAATTTTGATGTGAGAGAAAAGCATTTGCAAAGACTTCTGAGGCAAACAGAGCCTGAAGGCTTAGAACTGGCAAAAGCCTCAAGTTCTAGAGAAAGAATGGGTGAGGATGAGAGTGGGGATAGTGGGGCAGCCTCAGCAGGGCACCTGCTTCCTGAGTCCCATAGAGTAGCTCTGGCTGCACCTGTTCCAGCAAAGGCAGGCGGTGGCCCAGCTCCTCACCCACCTATCCCCTGGGCTCAAAGTGGATACTGAGTCCAGTCACAGGCCTCAACAGCAGGACTCTGGTGAGGAGGACTATTTACTGCCTCTTGGGCCCAAGACATGATGCCAGCACTGAGTGTGGCCACTGTCCTGGGGATTTCCAGTGGCCACTCTTGATTGAGCTCCTCTCTCATTACTTTTCTGCCAAGTCCTCTAACCTGTCTCCTGGGCAGGACCTGAATCCAGACAGTCCTGCTTGTCATCCAGCTAGTCTTAAAAGAGTATCAGGAGAGGTCAGCAGGGACCAGGTGGTGATGGGCCTGAAGCTAGGGAGCAGGTGGTGCACAACCATATTTAGGAAAATTTCACAGTCAGCAGGTATGATAAAAATAAAGGTGTCAGCATGGAGGACGAAGCCTGGTTGTTGGAGGGAGGCCAGGGGCTTGTCTTGGCACTTGATAGTATACCCTGTCTTCTACCTTAGCTGGTATGTTTACCTGGGGTGCCTGGGGGTGGGGTTAATGGAGATCACAGAGGGGTCTAAGTTTACCCTCCAGGGGAGATATTAATGAAATTTATAACTGGTGAAGCAGGGCTTAGCTTGTGGACAACATCCTGGAGTGGGGCCCTTCAGTGCCAGTCCCACTGGTTTGTCCTAGAGAGATGCTTCAGGGGCAGCCAGGGCACTCAAGGGGTACAGAACAGTGGCCATTAGTTGATCAGCTGTGAAGTATTTCCATATGTTTCAGAACTGGTATAGCCACACTGATGTGCATTGCTGAAAGCTAGCGTGGGCGCCATGCTGCAGGAGACCCTGAAGGCAGGAAGGCCATTGAGGGGATCATTATGGCATCTGATGATGAGATCTGAAGGCGGGGTAGTGGCAGTGGAGATGGAGAGAAGGGCTTGGGCCAGAAAGTGATTTATGAGGCTGATTATACTCCACTTGTGAAGGGCATGGGTAAGGGTTTATAGGGGAAGTCCAGATTATTAACTGGGGCTCCTGGGCCATTCACTGAGAAGTTCCCAAGCTTCACAGTTTCCATGGCACTAAGAATAAGGTATGGGTGTCAGACCCTTCTAGCAGCTAGTTGGGGCATACCCATTCACACTGTGACATCCAGGTGTATTGCTTGCATCTAGAGGGAGGAGGGATGGGGGTCCTGGGTGGGCAGTCCTCTTAGACCTTGGAGCACTCTTTCTCTTTATTCTTTACCTATCCTCCAAATCCTGGCTTCTGACTCTTCAGGACTGGCACTTCTCCCACCCCTACCCCAGTCCAACACAGGGATCAGTCTCTTGATGACCATTAGGAGGATCCATTTGGCTGGGCCTGCTCCCAGCTCTGGAGGATCATGGAGCCTTCAATTACTACTGGTGCAAAATCATTTCATCCAGATTCACAGGATGGCTGAAGAGCGCTCTGCTCCAGCTTTATTGCAAAATGCATTATTCTCCCCTCTTTCTCAAAAATATTTATCTATGCTAATTTAGAACCCCCTAAGTTCTGCATGGGAAACTGCTCTATTAAATCTGCCTCCTGGAAATATTGTGCCTGGCTGCTGACATGCTTCTCTCTCCTCTAGCTGGAGGGAGAGGCTGGGCAGCCTCCTCCCTCTGATTTGACTCCCAGGCTGGAATGGGAGCAGGCTGCATGGCTAGCCATTTGGAGAGGTGCTGGGGCTTGTGTTTACCATGTAACTCCTTTACAGACTGAAAAAACAAACAAACGCCAAAACAATGCTTTGTATTTGAGAGGCAAGGTGGGAACGGCCCAGTTTTACACATGCACAGACATAGGTTCCATTCTGGTGCAAGTGCCATCAATTATCCACTGAGCTACCTTGGACAAATGATGCAATTTCTGTGAGCCCCAGTTTCCACATCTATAAAATGAAACCTTGAAGGGAAGCCATGAGGGTCATTCATCTGACACTCAAAGCTGCAAGCTGATACAGGTGGTCATGAGGGTACTTGTTAATATTCCTTGTTTGTATGTGCGCACCACCTAGCGTGCTTTCACCATTTACCTGTGGGTTAGATGTTCCTCTTCCCTTCTTACACACAAGTGAACTGCCTACCTGATGTCCCCAGGTGGATGTCTCAGGTCCCCCTGGGCAGACCTTCTGATGTACAGTCCTGGTCTTACCCCATCAAGGTGATTGCTGCAGTAGATGGCACTAAAGAGCTCCACTCACCAGGTTAGCAGACTGGAGCCCCAGAGGTACTTCTGGCCTTCTTTCCTCTCACCTTCTCCCACATTCAACCATCCCCCAAGCCCACGACCCTTTGGCATCCGATATCTTTCTTTTCACACCACCTCCCACCTGGGAGAATGTAATTGTTCCAAGTTTTGTTTTGCTGCCCTCCAGTCCATTTTCCACACATTTGTGATTGTCTTAAAATATAACTGGAATTATGTCATCCTGAGCACAAAGCCTTGTGGTGGATTTGGTGGCACTTAGCACAAAAGCCAGGCTGGCCTCTCCTGCTGCTTGAACCACTGCTGTGTTTCTGGCACTTGCCACTTTGCCACCTCAGTTCTTCCATTGCAGTGGGTCTTTTGTCCTCACTCCAGCCTCTGCTGTGTTCTTCTTTCTGCCCGGAACACTGATCTTCAGCTCTTCCTGTGCTTGGATTCATCCCTTCAGGTGGATCTGGGTAAGAGCAACAAAAAGAAAAAAAAAAGAATAAAAAAATATGAGTATTTTTTAAGGGACCTCTGGGACAAAATGAACCATAACAACATTTGTATCACCGGAATGCCAGAAGAAGTGAAAGAGCAAGGAATTGAGAACCTATTTGAAGAAATAATGACTCAAAATTTTTCTAACCTGGTGAAGGAAAAAGACACACATGCCCAGGGAGTAAAGAGAGTCCCAAACTAGATAAACCCAAAGAGGCCCACATCAAGACACATAGTATTGAAATAGCAAGGGTTAGAAACAAAAAAAGAATCTTAAAAGCAGCAAGAGAAAGACAGTAAATTACCTACAAGGGAGCGCCCATTAGACTGTCAACTAATTTCTGAACAGGACATTTCAGGCCAGAAGAGGATGGCACAAAATATTCAAAGTGATAAAAAGCAGAAAGACCTACAACCAGGATTATTTTACCTGTAAGGCTATCATTTAAAATTGAAGGGGAAATAAAGAGCTTCTGAGACAAGAAAAAGCTAAAGGGTTCATTACCACCAAATGGGTAATATAAGAAAAGTTAAAGGGCCTTCTTGAAGAAAGGGAAAAAAGAGGAATATAGCTGTAAAGAATAAAATGGGAAAAATACATGCCTATAAATAATCACTAGAAATGTAAATGGCTTAAATACTTCAATCAAAAGACATTGGGTAACTGAATAGATAAGAAAACAAGACGCATATATATGCTGTCTATGAGACCCACCTCAGGAACAAAGACATACACAGAGACTGGAAGTAAAGGGATGAAAAAGATATTTCATGCAAATGAAAACAAAGAAAAAGCAGGGGTAGCAATACTTTTATCAGAAATAAACATTAAAACAAAGGCTATAATGAGACAAAGGACATTACTTAATGATAATGGGATTAATCCAACAAGAGCACATAACACTTGTAAACATTTATGCACCCAACAGACAAGCACCAAAATATATAAAGCAAATACTGATGGACATAAAGGGAGACATCAACAGTAAAACAGTCATAGTAGGGGATTTTTTTAAAAAAGTATATTTTATTGATTATGCTATTACAGTTGTCCCCATTTTTTTTCTCCCCTTTATTCCCTTCCTCCCTGCACCTCCCACCCTCCAGCATTCCCCCTCCCTTAGTTCATGTCCAGAGGTTGTACATGTAAGTTCTTTGGCTTCCCCATTTCCTATACTATTCTTATCCTCTGCCAGCTTATTTTGTGTCTAACATTTGTGCTTCTTATTCCCTGTACCTTTTCCCCTCATTCTCCTGTTCCCCTTACCCACTGATAACCCTCCATGTGATCTCCATTTCTGTGATTCTCTTCCTGTTCGTTTGCTTAGTTTTTGTTTTTTAGGTTCAGTAGTTGATAGTTGTGAGTTTGTTGCCATTTTACTGTTCATAGTTTTTGATCTTCTATTTCTTAGATAAGTCCCTATAACATTTCATATAATAAAGGTTTGTTGATGATGAACTCCTTTAACTTTATCTGGGAAGCACTTTATCTGCCCTTCCATTCTAAATGATAGCTTTGCTGGATAGAGTAATCTTGGATGCCAGTCCTTGCCTTTCATCATTTTGAATACTTCTTTCCAGTCCCTTCTTGCCTGTAGGGCTTCTTTTGGGAAATCAGCTGATGACCTTATGGGAACTCCTTTGTAGGTAACTCTCTCCTTTCCTCTTGATGCTTTAAAGAGTCTCTCCTTATCTTTAATCTTGGGTAACTTAATTATGATGTGTCTTGGTGTGTTCCTCCTTGGGAGTACTATTTAATACAAAAATAATAGTATTTTGATTGAAGTGTGTTCCAACTTCTTTTGGACTCTCTGAGCTTCCTGGACTTACTGGAAATCTATTTCCTTCACCAGATTGTGGAAGTTTTCCTTCATTACTTGTTCAAATAAATTTTCAATTTCTTGCTTTTCTTCTTCTCCTTCTGGCACCCCTCTGATTTGGGTGTTGGAGTGTTTAAAGTTGCCCCAGAGCCTTTCCTCATTTTTTGAATTCTTGTTTTTTTATTCTGCTCTGGTTGGATGTTTATTTCTTTCTTTAGTTCCAAATCATTGATTTGAGTCCTGGTTTCCTTCCCTTCACTGTTGTTTCCCTGTATATTTTCCTTTATTTCACTTTGTATAGCCTTCATTTCTTCCTTTGTTCAGGGACCGAGCTCAATCAATTTCTGAGCATATTGAGCACCATTGTTTTGAACTCTGCATCTGTTAGGTTGGCTATCTCCTCATTGCTTAGTTCTTTTTCTGGAGTTTTTATCTGTTCTTTCATTTGGGCCATATTTATTTGTCTTGGCACACCTATTATATGCAGGGGCAGAGCCTTAGGTGTTCGCCAGGGTGGGGCAACTTCTCTGATGAGTTGTGGTGCTGTCTGTGGTGGGGGGCCAGAGATGGAAAAATGCTGATTGCTCAGCTCTCATCCCACTTTCTGTCACTTCCCTCACTTCCCACAAGTGGATTTTGCCCTTCCAGGTGCTGATCCACAGGTGGGTGGGTTGTGTACATTCTGGAACCCCATGGGCCTCTGCAATGGACTCTATTGTGAGACTAGGAGTTTCTCCTGCTGCCATAACCCTCACAGAGTTTTACAGCCAGAGGATTTGAGTCTAGTTTCCCATGCTGAAACCCTGGGTTTCGTGGTCAGTCTCCTTCCTCTGTTCATCCGCTCCCCCCAGCGTATCTGTGCATGAATGGGGGATCACCAGCCCCAGTCTGACAGCCACCACTTCACTGAATGTCCACTATGCCCCTGTTTCTACCCCTCCTACCAGTCTTGATTAATTTTTTTTAACTTCTTGGTTGTTGGACTTACATGCAGTTTGATTTTCTTGTAGTTACAGTTGTCTTTTGTTTTTAAATTTGTTGTTATCCTTTTTTTAGTTGTATAAGGAAGCAAAGCATCTCTGCCTATGCCTCCATCTTGACTAGATGTCTAATTGGGGATTTTAACATCCCATTGACATCAGTGGATAGATCTTCCAGACAGAAAATCAACAAGAAAACAGTGGCTTTAAATGACACACTAGACCAAATGGATTTAATTGATATTTTCAAAGAGTTTCACTTTAAAGGAGAATATATATTCTTTTCAAGTGCACATGAAACATTTTCTAAGATAGACCACATATGAGGCCACAAAACAAGTCTCAATAAATTTAAGAAGATTGGAAGTATATTAAGCATTTTTTCTGACCACAATAGTATGAAACTAGTAATCAATTACAAAAACTCTGAAAAACAAACACATGGAGGTTAAATAATGTTACTAAACAATGGATGGGTTAACAATGAGATCAAGGAAGAAATCAAAACATGTCTTGAGACAAATGAAAATGAAACAGAAAATTAATGGGACACATTAAAATCAGTCATAAGAAGGGAATTCATAGCATAACAGGCCTACATCAAGAAACAAAAAAAATCTCAAATAAACAATTTAACTTTCTACTTAAAGGAAATAATAAAATAACAACAAAGCCCAAGTGAGTAGAAGGACAGAAATTATAAAGATCAGAGAAAAAGTAGACAAAATAGAGTTTAAAAAACAATAAAAAAGATCAATAAAATCAAAAGCTGTTTTTAAAAAAGATAAACAATATTAATAAACCTTTAACTAGACTCATTGAGAAAAAAAGAGAGAAGGCTTGAATAAATAAAATCATAAATGAAAGTGAAATAACACCTGATACCACAGAAATTCAAAAAATTATAAGAAAATATTACAAACAACTATATGATAACCAATTGAACAATCTGGTATTAATAAATTCCTAGAAACATACACTCTTCTGAAACTGAATCAAGAAGAAACAGGGGACAGGGAACAAGATGTCGGAGGAGTGAATGGAAGTCACAATGACTTCCTCCCAGGACCAATCTGGAATTAAAACTAAATTGTGGAGAAGTGGAAATTGTGGAAACAAACAACTGAACAATGGCAAGAGAGAAGCCTTATAACCTTGGATGGACAGAAGAATCAGATCAGCACAACCTGACTGGTAAGGAGTGTGGCAGAGATGTGAGAGGTCTGGCTGGGCACCCAGAGGTGGCAACACCAGAGGGATACTTAAGCAGCCAGTTGGATCCCCTTGAGAAGAGTGGGGTCTAAACCATAAGTGGGGATCCCCAGCCTACAGTAAGAGGACCCCAAAAGTACACAGATAATAGCCAGCTGCAAAAAGCAACAGGGTTGCCCTCTGCCAGAGTTGGGAAGCTGGAGCCTGAAAAAGCCGATGAAAGGGCCAAACCATAAATTTTCATTTGTAGCCACTTACCCTGGGCTCCAGGAAAGGCAGGGGCAGAGTGGGCTAGAGACACCTGAGGAGAGACTGGGGATGGAGGCTTTGGGGAGAGAACTGAGAGAGCCATGAGGATCCTGGTGCAGAGTCATCCTCCACGTGGCAACAGCCATCTTGCTCAGGCAGACCAGTCCCTTGAGTGGCAGCCTGGGAGGAAACAATAGCCCCACTTCCAGGAGGGACTCGGCCCTGGCCTTGTGGTGCTTAAGCCTGGCTGCTCAGTGCAGAGTGGCAGCCACAGGCAGTAGATCCCTGCAAAAGGAGGAGTGCAGAGTGGACTAGAGATGCTTGTGGAGAGACTGGGAATGGAGACATTGGGGAGACAACCGGGAGAGTAACCTCTGGCACTCTTGGTGTTGAATCATCCCCCATAAGGCAGCAGCCATCAAACCCACACAGACCACTCCCCTACAAGCAGCAGCAGCCTGAGGGGAAACATTAGCCCCAATACCAGGAGGAATTCAGCCCTGCCCTATGGTGCTTAAATCTGATTGCTGAGTGCCGAGTGACTAGATTAACAACTGAAGGAGACAGACACAGACAATAGATACGGGGAAGTCTTGAACAGGCTGCCTAAGTTCAGATGGGGTCAACATCTAACTTCAGTGGACGTAGATTCAGAAAGAAAGGAAAAAAAAAAA
>PVJD01019858.1:0-10754 GCA_004026545.1 Mormoops blainvillei
CGCCCCACCCCCACACCCCCCACATCCCCACCCGTGTGTCTTTACTGGAATAAGTGCTTGTCTGCGGAGCTCGGTTGAGAGCAGAGGAAATGAGCGACACGCAGGAATAGTCCTTCTGTGACATTAGCAGCCGCTTTCAAATGATTGGATTTACCTTCTGTTAATGGGTCATTTAAAAATGTAATGGAGTGAGAAGGACTTTTAAAGATTTTCCTGTGGCCTGGATACACCCCAGAAGACTGGAAATTACCAGTTCACGGAAAGGAAAATAGGGAGCCCCTCGAAGGAGAGATTCCTGGGCAAAATCCTCAGAAGCAGGCTGGGGAAAGGGGGGCTTCCCTCCTGGGTTCCCCACTTGCCTAGTGACCTCCAGACCTCCTGACCCCCTTGACAAGTGACTACGGGAGCCTCTCTGTTTCCACTCTGAGCACCGCCTGCTGGGGACACTGGTGGGGTGGGCTTCATCGGGACAGCAGCGTCGTGGGTGGGGAAGACGTCATCGCTGGCGAAAACCCAGCACTTCCTTTGAAGTCGGGTGACTCACACGGAGCCACCCCCCCTCCCCTGGAAGAGGCAGCAGTAAGAAACGGCCTCCCTGCAAGCACAGCCCCGCTCCCGAGTGTCGGTGCCAGATATTTTCACAGGGACCTCCTGTCTCTGGGCAGGACCATCCATTCTGCCACGTTTATTCTGATGGAGCTCACGAATCAGTGTGCTTTTGGGGGGGAATGCTATTCTTAATATTATTCGCAAAAGAAAGTCATCCATTATAAAGGTTTCAGATGGACAGTGCCTGGGTTTCCTCTCTGCGTGCCGTCAGAAGCATCTGATGGAATGTTGGGTGACAAATCTACTTAGAGAACATGTGGCTTTCAGGAAATCCTCTCACACTGGCGCACCTGTCGGCTGTGATGACGACGGATTCACTTATATCTGGTGTTTGTGCATCGGTATTTCCTGCCTGTCTCACAGGCTGGTGGCCCTAGCGTTTCTTCAGGGAAGGCCACTGACCGAAATTACCGCCCAGGAGAGAAGAACCACGTCGTCACTGCCTGAGTAAGACAGGCCAAGGCTCTTGTATATTCAGGCCAAACCGCAAGGGCGCCCCAGGTTAACCACTGAGCGGCTTAACGGTCACTGTACGGCCGGCACACGACCTCCTCGCCCTCCCGAATGCGGGCCGCACCTTCAGGCGTGGCTAGTTAGCGCTGACTCACCAAATGGAATGGTATTTCTGAGTCCCATAGCTCTTTTCTTGCCGTAAGTAAATCGGCGGCACACTTAGCCCGGGCCAGATGTGCCACTGGTGGGTTGTCTCGATGAAAGGGGATTGGGTCCGAGAGCAAGGCGGCCCCGTTGTCTAGGTGACGCTGCACCCCGGAAGCCGCCAGGCTCAGGGGGCGAGTTAAGTTTCACTCGCTGGCAAACCTGCTCCTGGAAACAGCCCCCAGCGGCGGGCTTCGGATGGGGAGAGCAGAGCAGCGCTCGGCCCAGCCTTGTATCCTTCCCGTTGGTGCTGCCTCCCGGGGGAGGCAGGGAGGGAGCCGCTCAGCACGGCGGGGCATCGTCTGAGCCGGAACCCAGGACTCTGCCTCCTTGTGTCCCGCCAGTGGCGGTCCCCGAGGAGAGCGGTGTGTGAGGCAGGCCCCATGTTCCCTCCCCCGTCCCTGCCCTGTGGAGCTGGGGGAGGGTCTGAGGTCAGAGGAGCAGGGCACAGGTCCTGGGACAGATGGCACCTCGCGACCAGCACCGTCAGAGTGGCTGGAGGGCCGCAGCGTGGCGCGGAGTCTGTAGTTGTATGGAGTGGCTCATGAGACAGGGCTGAGATGGCGGCAGTGGCAGCGGCAGCAACAGGAGGTGGCTCCCAGGTGGTCACAGAACGTGACCCCCGGCGGTTGACGTGGGGTACATTGGGCCCCACAACCATTTCTGCACCAGAGGCACACTCATCCCCGTCTCAGCTGCCAGTGGCCCCCGTCCTTGCGGAGACTACGAAAGGGGTGCCGGTCTCCCCTCTCCTGGGCTTCTAGACAGAACTCTTCCTTGGGGTAGGACCAGCCCTAGGCTCTAGTCTCTACGGGAGAGCCCGGCTGAGGTGGTGGCGTCCCAGCCAGGGGAGGGAAGGAGTGAAGGAGGTGGCGGGTGGGTCCCCTGGGACTGGGACCCGGGGCGGCGGGTGATTGGAGAGAAGCTGTCTCTGTGGGGCCTTGGACACATGGAGTTCAGTCATCAAGGTTCTTTAAAAATTAGATATCACTTAGAGCTCCTCCTGTAAACCTGTGTGGTGGGTGCCCTGTGTCCTCAGAAAGCCACCCTGTCCTCCTGGCGACCAAAGCCATGGGCGCATGGACTGGTGAGCCAAGTCCCAGCCGGAGCTGGGCCCCACCCTGTCCTCAGCCTGGCCACCCAGCAGGCACTGCTCCCACCTCGGGGTGGGCTTGTCTCTGGCAGCCTCGGCGAAGCTCCCCCCAGCCTGAACACCCTCCCTTTATTGTTACTGTTTTCTTAGGTGACTCCTCGTCCCAAATCACGAGGCCGTGGAATGAGTTCAATAGCCGCACAAAACGTGATCTTTTTTTTTATTTAAAAATTAATAAAGAACTTAGTGACAAGTATAATAATTTAATCTCTATACGTAATGCCGTGGGTACTTGTACATAGGAAGGAACACCGTCCTTGTCACCTTGGTTTTTGTATCAAAGTTTTTACTTAAATCTTTCTAAGATAAGAACTATCATCTGTTAGTGACACGTTGCCATTAAACTACGAAATGGCTTTGAAAATAGTTTCTTTTCTATTCTGAAGAGTTTTTTAAAAATGGAAACGAGTCTATCTTCAGCCTCCTTTTTGACTCTGAAAAATTTATTTTTGTCTAGACTGCTTTCCAACAGGGACGTTATTTTGTTTAATAGGATGTCCCCTCGTGTAGACAGATTTATAGAACTAATTAGAAAGCTGCTTATACCCTTATTTCAATTCATGGAGAGAGTTGGGAATTCTTAAAACACAAGGAGAGAGAACGTGTTGCAAACATTTTTTTATAACTTTAGTTAAAAACAGTATAAAATACACGAAATGCGTTTTTTAAATCTTAGGTCAACACGACACAATTGCACTTCCTTCATGAGACGGGCTCTTTGTGTTCATCCTTCTTTTGCACAAAAATATTTCTCAGTTCTTTTTACGGATACCCAAGGATTCGTATCCTGGTGCAGTGTTTCCACAGAAGATGCGCGTTTCTCTCTTAATGAAAGCATACATCTGTGGTACAGCTTGAGTAACCCCCAAAGAACGTTTGCATGAGAGACTCTTCTCGTCAAGTTCGGATCTGATTGCCGATCACTACTAGGACCTTGTGGACTCAAAACGCTTGGAACTATAGCAGCTTTGCTGTTGAGTCAGGAGGACAACGCCAGGCAAGAAATAGCTCCGATCTGACCGCGCAGGTAGAGGTCCCTCTAAGTGGGGGCCACTTTGGCTTCGACTCCATGACACGTGTGTGTCAGCGCTGGATTAGATGTGAGACTGTGGACAGAAACGTGGAGACTAGTTTTCTTGTATGTTCACAAACTGTTCAAAATTGAAGCTGTTCCAAAAAAAAGGCAAAATGAGGTCCCTACTTCCTGTTGTGGAAAGCAAAAATTGATAGACAAGGTTCACTCATGGATCAGGGGATTTTGATTTCTATAAAAAGATACTTGCAAAGGAAGGAGTGAAAAAATAAAGGAACTAAAATTTATATTGCAATGTGTAATCAAAAGAGAACTCAAGTGTCACTGTTTATTTAAAAAATACCAAAAAATAGTTGATTCACAGCTTTCCCCTACGTATTTCATTTTGTACAACTTACTAATAGGTTCAATGCAGGTGTTACTAAGTTTGATGGTAGCGGCTAAGCTAGACACATGGGTCCTCTTGGAGGTGGTCACGGCTTCCCCAGTTGTTACAAAGCACAACACACGGTACAGAACACCTGCCTGCACTTTGGGTGATGGACAAGGTCTTGCGGGTCGACCCACAGCGACACGCCTGTGATGGGTTGGTGACTGTATTGTCCTTTGTGCAGCTCTATGTGTGTTTCGGAATTCTTGCCAGAAATTATCATTTGGCCTTTGGGTATCAAAAGATTAAAAATGAGATCTAAGAAAGCTTAGCGTCCAATAGCTCTGACCCTGTCAACTTGCAGTGATTAAAGGCATGGCCCGACTTTGGGGGGACTCCTGGCTGCTGGCCGTTTGGAAAATGAGCAGTAAACGTGTCGCAGGTCTGAGATGTGGACAATGTTGAGTCTGAGGGGTTGGTGTGACACTGGCATGGGGTCGCTTGGCGTAGCGCTACAGCACATGAAGGCAGATACACAGAGTCACGTTTTAGAGAGATTCATGGTCTCCGACCACTTGAAAAAATTGTGCTTTCTCCGGAATTTGAGGTGCTGCAGATCGCACTCGCCCCTGCTGATTTG
Organism: Mormoops blainvillei; assembly: GCA_004026545.1. Lineage (NCBI taxonomy): Eukaryota > Metazoa > Chordata > Mammalia > Chiroptera > Mormoopidae > Mormoops > Mormoops blainvillei. The sequence goes on from PVJD01019858.1 coordinate 4,463, forward strand.
CAAAATGAAACGTAAAAACGAAGTCCTTGGCAAACATAAGGCTTGCGTTTTCTTCCCGTTCGTTAAAAATAAATTAAATAAAGGCTTGAAACTAATCGTGAGTGCTAGCCGTGTGCGGAGTGACGGCCTGCCCTTGTGCGGGTTGGCGACATAAGGCCCGCCCATCTCGGGCGGGGGTGGAATTTTCCCGGGTGCTCTTTGACTACGTTAAGTTTCGTTTCGGATTTTACGTCCACGTCCACACGCCGCACAGGACAGCTGGCAAGCTGTGACACTGGACAGCTCGCTTCTGGTAATTGTCTGTGAGTACAAGGCCTTTTTGGTTAGCAGGGTGAGACCCAGGGGCACCCGCGTCAGCCCCGGTCCCCTAGATGCTGTTCATTTTGGGAAAGGACTGCCTTGTCCCCAGTGGGCGTTAAAGACGGCCTTCAGACGGCGAGCCCCGCGAGTTTTAGAGGAACCAGAGTTTCCAGCGTCCGTGCTTTTTGGATTCCGTTTTGGATTTTTGCTTGGGAGTCGAGGAGGGAGCCTCCTGGGAGTAAGGCGAGGGTGCGACCTGAGTTTCCTCGAAAGTGTGGAGCGTCCTCAGGACGGGCTGCAGTTTGTCTTCTTGCTGCTTGAAGTCCAGCTCCACACTGGGAAGGACAGAGAGGACAGAGTTAGTGCTTGGCCTTTCGCATGTAAAGATCCCCCTTTAGCGACACACAATTTGGGTGACATCCCACCGGGGTAACAGTCATTCCTGTGGTGTTTACACGGCAATTCTGTGGCTCCGTATTAAGCAACTGGCTGTAATATGTTTTAGATTCCATGTCCCTAAACATGACACGGGACCCCCTTGCGCAGTGTGTGGGTCAAGGGTACCGGTCCCCCTCCTAGCTAACAATCTGTAACTTTTGACTCCCCGTGAACCTTAACTACTAATAACTACTGTTGACTGGAAGCCTTACTGATAACGTAGTCTCAACACCTACTTTGTATGCCGTTATGTATTATATGCTAGTGAAGATAGAGAAGAGAAAATGTTACTAAAAAAGTCATAAAGAAGAGAAAATATCTTTATGTATTTCTTGGGGGGGAAGAAAACCCTGAGAAGTTCAAACCTGTGTTCAGGGTCAGCTGTATTTCAAATAGGTTTATTTTCTTGGAAAAATAACTTCATTTGCTTTCCCTTCGAACCTCTGAAGCACTGTCATTGTACCTGGTTGGCGTCAAAGTATGTACAGTCATGCACGATGACGCATCAGTCTGCGACAGGCCACTGAAATGGCGTAGCCCACCAGCTGGTGGTGAACATTCCCATTGCCTAGTGATGTCACGGCCATCGTCGCATGACAGCACTACACGTTTCTCCCCGGTCCCTGGGGATGATGGGGTGAGCGGACCTGCCCCACGTGACCTACAAAAGTGCATCTCACACAACGACGTCCAGTCCATGGTGCTCAATGATGGCGATACATGGTCGTGTCCCTGGCCTGTGGTTGCCGGCACTGCGTTTCAGAGCTGGTTTGGAGGGCGCCCTTGTTGCTTACAAAGAAAGCGTTTGCCGTGAAGCAGTCGTCGTGTCGCGCCGGCGGAAGCCTCACCCACCATGTGCTTGCCCGTCTCTCCTCGCAGCCTTCCCTCTCGTGCTGGGTCTGTCTCCCGTCGTTTGGTGCAGGAACATGCCGTAGAGGCCTGTCGCCTCGGAGCCACAGGCCTGGCCAGGCCAGACAGCCTAGGGCGGGTCGCAGGCTGGATGACGAGGCTCACGGACGTGCACTGCGACGTTCGCACGACCGTGACACAACTGCCCGTGAACACCTTTCTCAGACCGTGTCCCCCCATTAAGTGGCGTGCGACTGTAATGCGTCGAACTGAAAAACGAGGCATCTGAGTAAGCCTCCGGCGTGCCCGTAGACTGCACGTGGCATCAACATTGAGGAAGTCACCGAAAGTCTCAGTTGTCTGGCAGTCACCTTGGGCACACAGACGCCAGGTCTGTGAGAGCTCCGTTTCTGGGCGACTTTTCACAAGCTCACGGAAATTGGCATTCTCACCGTGGGCAGTGAGCGCGATGGCGACTCGGTGTGAAGCCGGACCTGCCCGGCACACAGGCGCCTGCCGGGGCACCCAGCGCCCGGAGGAGCGGGGGTGGTGTCAGCACCGTGGAGCGTTACGCGGCCACTACCAAAGGTAGTTTTTCAGGCAAAAACGTAGTGTGTGGTAAAAATAACCCAAAATTGTAATTATACCGCCGAAGCCGCGGCGTGCAAACATGTAACCATGTGGGAGGACATTTGACAGCAGCGATAGTGTTTGTGTTAGAATGACAGGCTGGATGGCGATTATTCGAAGTGTGTGGGGTTTTTTTGTTTGTTTGTTTTGTTTTTAATGAAATTTCTTCAGAGAAGGCCACTTACCGGCAGTCCTCTCTCTCCTTCTCGGCTTTGAAAGGTCCATTGTCGATCTCCTAAACTTCACCAACTCTTAACAGCCCCCGTGGCTTGGGGGTAGGACCCCGGACCTAGTGTCCTGTTTGTGGGATGACCCCAGCGTGGACAGGCCTCGTGTCCCTTCTGCCTGCCTGCTTGGCATCCCGCGCTGGGATCTGACGCTGCTCCCCGCCAGGCTCCTGGACAGTTCTGCTCCGTTTCCCTTCCGTGTCTGGCCTGGACGCCAGACTAAATGTCAGCAGATTCAGCAAAGGCTCAGCGACGATGATAATACATGAGCTCATAACATTTTCTATCCCGGGAACCGTAAACCATTTATAAACATGAAATCCTATTGATTTAGAGGACCATTAATCCTAGACAAATTTTGACATTTTGGAAAGACAAAACAGCAAAGCTGTGTTATCTGGAGTTCTAAAAACAAGTTCAAGACCCATCTAATGGACCATTTTATGTTTTATATCCACTGTTCCATTTTTCTTATTGTCAAAGACACGAATATTACGGAAAGAATTAAAAACATTGTCAAGAAGTTTATGGCCAGTCGTCTTCCGCTCCCCAGCCCGGGATTAGTGTTTTCCCCTCGTTCCCAAAGGCCCGTCTCTGAGCTGCGCTGCGGTGGCGGCAAAGCCGTGCTCTCATGGCCACTTGTCCGGCGCAGAGGGCAATGGAGGCACGTTGCCGCTAAGCACCGTTGTGAAAAGTGCAAGCCTCGACGTGAAGCGTTTGTGAGCACAGCCCTCCGCTCAGTTAGCTGGGGCTGTAGAGGGACAGGGTCCTGCCGGCCTCTTCCCCTTGACCTTGGGGGCAGAGGGCGCTCACCACGAGTAATTTGTTCCTTGGGGGCAGAGGGATGAGTCTGTCACCCTGTTAGGTCTCAGCTTCCTTCACTTCAAGGGATCTCACCGTTGCTGCCCTGACCGGCTCGCTGAGTTCGCTGTGGACGCCCCCCGCCACAAGTCAGAGTCGGTGAGAAAGTTTTCTAAGCTGTAAGATGGGATTCAAACGTTATTTTACCCGTGCTATCAGTTGACCGTCAGTCGTGCGATGGGAAGAAGAGCTAACTGTGGTCAAGGTAATACCAACAGAAGAGCCCTTCACCTTGGACACTTAACAGAAAAACAAGACCTTTGCCTTAGAGCCTGTGAGATACTGCATCCAGTATGGTACATGGTACTTTAGGGACAAAAGGTAATTTTATCAGGGGCTTTGGTGACTATCGAAAGTGCGCCCCACAGACCACAACCCCTGCCCGCGTCCCCGAGAGGGGGAGCTGTCAGATCGGAGGCGGGTGCTGGCGTTTCCTAGGCTACCACCGCAGTCCTGGGCACCTGTAATTATTGACTTCCCATTAAGCAGCCGCGTCAAGAATGCGGTTACTAACCGATGTATCACACCAGGAACCATGTAATCACAGAGAGATCTAATCTGGGTTCTTGTTAGCAGAACGACTCGGCGTTATCTGTCGAGTTGTTTCCTGCTTGCACTCCTGTGTGTCAGAAAGGTAGCAGCCAGGAGCGGGGGTCTTCGCGGAGGCGGGTGTATGGGGTGAACGTCTGGTGGTAAGCGCCTGCTACGGGGCTGGAGGTGACCCTGAGCTGTGCGCCACTCCCCAACCCCCCACCCCAGTTACTCGCAAGCGGCCATGCGCCTGCTCTGGGCTGAGCCGTGTGCACCTGCCGGCACACTGGGCGTGCAACTCCTGGCCCCTGAGTGGGGACAACATGCGTTGCTCTGTGCTCTGCGTCCTGCTGGGCGGCTTTCCTCATAGGGCGGGACCCTCCCTGGTCACCGGGTTGCATTCTGCGCGGAGCGCTGGCCGGAGAGGGCAGTGTTGGAACGTTCAGAGTGTGGCCCTTCCCGGCTGACACAGAGCAGACGTCCCCTCCGTCTTGACAGCCACATGTCCAGGAGAGAACACCCACTGTCCTGCTCAGAGCAGAGGAATCGACATCCGTGCCGAACACGGCAGGTGGTTTTTCCACATAGGGCCCGGGGGGCGGCCTGGCGGTCCAGCCCGGGCTTTACCACTGACATCTAGATGACCCCGGGTTCGGGGACAGGCGCCTGGCTTGTTGCCGGGCCGACCACCTGAAGCCGCGGTTGCTGTCTCCGGGGCTGTGACTCCCTCCCTGCCAGGAACACCCGCCCTGGCCTGTGGGGCGGCTGGCTAGCCCCCCCCTGCCCTGCTGTCTCCCAGAAACAGGTCGCCTCCTTATCTCTAGCTGCCTTCTGAAAGACACCCCCCCCCATCGTTGCCCCTCTCTTCCCTCCTCTACACTCACCACGAGTAATTGGTTCCCATAGTTTTTTGCCTCCAGCCCCTGAAATGCAGGTGTTTTAACCACGGGCAGTGCTGCCCGTGCCCTGAGCTCCGACCGCAGGGCCTGGCTCACGGCCGAGGCCTGTGTAAAATTTACCGCATTGAGGAATGAGCACCGAGCCTTCAAAGGCACGTTCCGTCGGTGTATCAGCCCCGTGGCCCTGGACGGCTCCGTTCTGGTCAGTGCTCGTGTCCTCCCGCCTCTCCTTTCGCAAGGAGCCCCCCACTCGGCACAGAAAAATAGGGCTTTTCCCGGGGCATCGTTCATGGGCGCGCTCCATGCCATCGGAACTTAATCGGAGGAGATTCGGACGCTTTTTCTGCAAGCCAGACCGCCGGATCTTTTCGCGCTCCCTCCATCCTTGTTTCTAGAAGAGTCTGCAGTAAGATCTTGCAGAGGACAGTGCTCTCCAGGCCAGCGGCTCCCGTGCTGGGCTGCGGGGAACCCGGGCCCCCCCTTTCATTCCTCTCTCCCTTTTCCGGCGGTTGCTCCTAAGCTCTGCCAAAGGCAACGCTCCTCCGCCGAGCAGTTCGGACCTGCCTCCTCCGACTGGTTTCGAACCGGCAGGGGAGCGTGTCTGCACCCCTAGTCAGGGCACCACACCTCATTGCCTCTTAGGACTCTGCTGGGGGTCTGCCTAGCTCCTCGCAACCTCTGGGGCCTTGGGCCCTGGAGCACCAGGGAGGCAGGAGGCTGCCAGTGGTGCTGCCCACGTCCCGCAGTGCGGCCCAGCGCTTGTAATTCTCTGTCAAGGGGACGCGTGCTCATGCCACACGCCGTTCCTCGGGAGGGCGGGGAGGCCGTCTGGAAAAAGTCCTGACTGTCCAGTTCCAAAGCGTGAGCGTGAAGGGCGGGAGCCTGGCCAGCCTCTCCCGGGTGAGCGCACCCTCCTTTTCCACCTAAGTCAGACAAAATGCGGCTGCAGCTCATGCCAGGCGGGGGCCGCCGGGCTGCGTGCAGGACCCCGGGAGCCTCCTCGCCGGCCATGCCGCCTGCCCCCCCCCCCCGCCGGCGGCCCTCTTCGCCGCCGCACAGCTGAGGCCTCCAGCCAAACACCGAGAAGAGCTGTGCGTGACCCGGAGCCGCCTCCCCTGCGCCTCTGCGCTGTGTGGGCCTCACGGGGACGGTGGATCAAAGCGACGGGGCGTGGGTTTAGTTTCTTTGGTTAGTCTTTTTCTCTTAGAAATGCAAGGTTTAAGGACGGGGGTGGGGGGTGGATTTTCTTACAAAATTACTACTATGTGCATTTCAAAGACATACAAATCTGCCCCGAGTCTCAGGCCGCTCCGTCAGCTGGCACCCGAGTGTCGCCTCCTTCCTGGAGCCCCTGCCAGGCTGCGTAGTAACACTTCCCCTCGCCGCGTGAGATTTTGCAGGGGCGTGTCGTTCTGGCTTCTGCGGCTGCCGCGCCAGTCTTCTGATGCGCCTGCGACTGTGTGAGCCCTGCCACGCTTTCCTTAGCAAGCTGTTGCTGCGTCCTCAAGTTAACTCGGGGAAATGTATTCAGAACACCCCTTTCTCCAACCCCCTGTG